>CM021100.1:958418540-958539769 GCA_007115665.2 Sequoiadendron giganteum
TTAGGGTTTAAGGGTTGAGAAATTAAGAGGGTATAGGGGTTGAGGGATTAGGGTTTAAGGGTTGAGGATTGAGGGTTGAGGGATTAAGAGGCTATAAGGTTTGAGGGATTAGGGTTTAAGGGTTGAGGGTTGAGGGATAAAGAGGGTATAGGGATTGAGGAATTATGGTTTAAGGGTTGAGGGTTTAGGGATGAGGGATTAAGAGGAAATAGGGATTGAGGGATTAGGGTTTAAGGGTTGAGAGATTAAGAGGGATTAGGGGTTGAGGGATTAGGGTTTAAGGGTTTAGGGTTGAGGGTTGAGGGATTAAGATGGTATAGGGATCGAGGGATTAGGCTTTAAGGGTTGAGGGATTAAGAGGGTATAGGGGTTGAGGGATTAGGGTTTAAGGGTTGAGGATTGAGGGTTGAGGGATTAAGAGGCTATAAGGGTTGAGGGATTAGGGTTTAAGGGTTGAGGGATTAAGAGGGTATAGGGGTTGAGGGATTAGGGCTTAAGGGTCCCATTCTCTCCTCTCTCCCTCCCACTCTATCTCCCACTCTCTCCATCTCTCTTTCTCCCACTCTCCCCCTCTATCCCTCTCTCTCTATCTCCCACTCTCCCCTCTCTCCCTCTCTCTATCTCCCACTCTCCCCTCTCTCCCTCCCACTCTCTCCATCTCTCTTTCTCCCACTCTCCCCCTCTATCCCTCTCTCTCTATCTCCCACTCTCCCCTCTATCCCTCTCTCTCTATCTTCCACTCTCTCCTTCTCCCTCCCTTTCTATCTCCCACTCTCTCCCTCCCACTCTATCTCCCACTCTCTCCCTCTCTCTTTTCTGCCTCCTCTGTCCTCTCTCTCATCCTCTCATCCTCCCTCCACTCTATCTCCTCTCTCTCATGTCTCTCCCTCACCCCATCTCTCTTTCTCCACTCTCCCCTCATCCCTCTCTCTCTCCCCTCTCTCCCTCCCACTATCTCCCACTCTCTCCATCTCTCTCTACCACTCTCCCCTCTCCTATCCTATCTCTCTCTCCCTCTCTCTTTCTTCCACTCTCTCCTTCTCGCTCCCTTTCTATCTTCCAGTCTCCCAGTCTCCCCTCTCTCCCTCCCACTCTATCTCCCACTCTCTCCCTCTCTCTTTCTCCCCCTCTCCCCCTCCCTCCCTCCACTCTATCTCCCACTCTCTTCCTCTCTCTTTCTTCCACTCTCTCCTTCTCCCTCCCTTTCTATCTTCCACTCTCCCCCTGTCTCACTCTCACTCTCTCAAAAACTCCTATACTCTAAAAAATACACTAAGAAAAAAAAAATTCACATAACGCGAGCACATTTTGTAGTCCACTAAAACGATAAAAAAATCTATATACCTGTGATTTGAAGGCCCACAGTCTTCATATTCCCCTAGTTCTGCATGTGCTCCGACAAAAAATATCTTTTTGATGATGTTGTGAAGTGTGCAAGCTTCTTTTTCACATTCCATCACCTTTTCCATGATCTTTTTACCACCTTTGCATGAAATAGCAGAGTTTCCATGTTGAAAGACATATAATATCAATTGAAGTTTGAATTCCATTGAAAACTGATATACAATTGAAGTGTGGAAGGGAACAAGCTTTTGAACAAGTCAAATTGTTGTGGAGTTTGAAGAAAGAAGAAGCTAAGGCTACATAATTGGGTTCAACTCCTCCATTTGAAAGTCTGGTTTTTAAGGTATGTGAAGTCTTTACAAATTTTCTTTCATTCTATTATGGCTTGCTTTCATTTTTTGTTTGTCATTATAAACTTAGGTTGTCAATGCACATTTTAAATTACCCAATTATATAGACAATTAGTTACACTTGCCAATTACCATCTTACACTTGCCAATTATAGAAATTCAGAACAATTCACCAAAATTCATCCTTTAAGACAACTCCAAGCCTCTCCCATTCATCTGAAGGGTCCAAACACCTTCCAATACCTCTGCACAAACTGATGCAGTACAAAGGAAGAAATGAACACCTTTCTTGACACACGCATTCAACAATATTTCTTTTCACAAAACATTTGATTCGTATACTCAAATTAGCATCAAGAGTTCCCAATTCCTTAAGGACCTTCAAAACACCTTCAAAAATCTTGAAAATAACTGATTACAATCAACTAGGTTCCTCAAAACATCAACCAATGATTATGTCATTCACAAGTTGTTTAGTTCTAGGTCTCAAAACAAGATAATTTCTAGGTCTTAGGACCTTACCTGCTCAACTAGGCTTCCAATACAAAAACCCCCATTTTTCAAAGCAAAGAGGGAGGGTTTATAGAAACTCCTATACTCGGGCCTTCCCAGACCATTCCAAAGCATCAAACATCTTCAAAATACCCTGCACAAGGTCAAAAGTTCATTACATAGACCACTCCTTCAACAATTGATGGGGAGTCTTATCTTTCAAGAGTAATCTTGCTCTTCCCAAGACCTATTCTCTGGTCTACCTAGGGTATTCCTCCCCACCCTACTCAGGGATCCCTCCTAAACCCCTCTCACCTCATAAGACTCTCCACCAATTTCAAATTCTTCACCATTGCTCTCAATTCACCACTAAGATTTCGTGGGCTCCACACTGACCCAAAGTGTCCTAACCACTCCAGGGGATAGGAAAGGGTATTATCACTATCCCCTTGTTGATTTGACTCCTCACTGATCCATCTCATAGGATTATTTCACCTTGTACCCATCTCTTTCTTGAAAAACCCAATTTTAGGCCTTGTAGCCTTTTGCCCAATTAAGCCTCCTAGAACCCGTTTTCTTGGCTTTTCTCAAAAACGGTCTTAATAATCCCAAAATATTTTTATATATTCTTTCTAGTGGTACCCTAGGCTTCAAAATTTACCATATGTTTAGTCCCTTTGGCGTCCGTACATAGGACTGTCCTCATACCCCCTATTTTCAAGGGTTTCTAGGATTTTGGCTCCTTTTTCCAACTTTGAGGGCTTCAATGACCTCCTCAACTCTCCTCCTTGTACACACATGTCTAGAATACATGTTACCACACTCTCTTTCTCTTGATTGGCACAAACCAGTCCATTTAGCAACTTTCTTTACTGCTGTCCTCTCCAAGCCACTAACTAGAATGCACTTGCACTCGCCTAGTTCTTGATGAATTCACCATCTCCCCTGCAAACCAAGAAACCAAAAACCATATGTACACTATAAAAATAGTACCCTACTTGATTCCAAGTGGCCATGGTAGCCTTTCCACGGGAATTCAAGTGGGGATCATTATTTCCAAAAACTGGCCTTAACCGGCTATGAGACCAAAAACTCTAAAAACTTGCAAAACAAAAAGCAATTGAACTAAATGGTTAATATAATGCTTCACAAAGTAATTAAGTGACACAATTGAAAGACTCAAAGCATTATACATGTCCTTTCAATCTATTCTTGACTGGATGAAGGCACAAAAACATAAATTCAATGAAATTTGCACTCTTCCAACTCACAAATTCCCCTTCCAAAACTCCAAATCGTACAATAGATTTCCCACATGCTCAATTAGTGTTTTTCTGACCTTATATACCTTTCTCCCACGTGCTAGGACCCTTCGGTCGGGCTTAGAGCATCATTAATGCCCTTTTCCCACTTTTAGGACAAATTGCCAAGTCTACATGGACTAATTTGCCTAATTTCATCATTCAAGCTTCTCCAAACTTCAAGGCTCTAGAATACCCTAAGTTTGCCTTAACTCACACATAAATGAAGCCTTCAATGACATATATTTTTCAATTATCTTGAATGGATACATTTTTCAGGAACTAATATTCGTCTCATTACCATGGTACAGATAAAATTATCCGCCATGTCGAAGAAAAAGACAAAGAGGAAACTAACAGACGAAGAGAACGAAACCTTGAAAGAAAAGGAGAGAGTTCGGGTGGCGGCATATCGTGAAAAGAAGAAATTGGAAACGATTGATGAAAACAACCCGATTGTAGAGGAACCTCAACCGTCAAAAAGAGAACAGGAATTGGCAGCACAAAAGGCACGAATGCGGAAGCATCGTTGTAAGACAGATTTAGATACCGTAGTTGGAGACACACCCTCTATGACAAGTGAATATGAAGGGACACCATTAAGCACAAGCGAATATGGAGGGACACTATCTAGCACAAGTGAATATGAACGGACACCATCTACTGCAAGTGAATATGGAGGGACAACATTTACCACAAGTGAATATTGTTGGACACCATCCAACACATTTCAAGTTGAGAGTACATCATCACTCGAAATTGACGAAGAAGGTATGCCATAATTCCCATGTGAACCTCAAGGTATGTCTTCTTCTCCACCCTCGATCGAAGGTATGCAATCTAGCCCACCTCAATTAAATATTGATGAAATTCCTAATGTTGAGATGGATGTACCTAGGAGAACAACACCAAGAATTTTGCGTAGAAAGCCAAAGTATTTGATTAATATTGATGATGATATTTTGCAGCACATGGAAGCTAATATTTCAACACGCACTTGTAGAAGATATGCTGAAGGGATTTGGGAACGATTCTTTGAAAGGCTAAATGAGACTGCAAGATTTCAACTATTTGTTGAAATGATGCGGGGTGTAAAGTATAGGAACATCATGAAGACTCTTGGGTTGAGAACATCAAATGCATCGAGTGAAGACACTATTGTGAAGAATCTAATGGATGCTTATGAGAGTGTGGGTAAGACCTCACGCTCAAAGGATAGTAATGTCACCCGACGTGCCATTACATTGACTTTGGTAATTTGTCAAACAAAAAGAGCTCGCCTAATTAAAAAAACTAGTGAAAAAATGGGAATTAGTAGAAAGACTTTATCAAGAGCCATTCAAAGGCGGCACAGAATTGAGGGCAATGATACAAATGAATTATGGGCATTCTCGGGGAGACTGTCACGAAAAGATAAAGAAGTTGTCGAAGCCTTGAGAACACTAATTGAAGAGTATTGGAAGAATAACACAAGGCCATCTCTGAATCAAAGGGATGTGGTAAGAAGGAGAATCGGTAGTCAAAATCGTGAGCCACATCCAAAGCATTTTTCGGATATGACTCAAACCTAATTTTTTCGGAAATTTGAAAATGATTATCCTCAAATTAGTATTTCTCAAAGATTTTTTGAACTGCTTAAACCTTTTTATGTCAAGATAAATCACACACGCACTACTTGTTGTTGTAGACTACATATTGAATTTTCTAACCATTACGATGTTTATCGTTCTATATGTTTAGATTTGCATACTAATGATGTTTTGCAGGATTGTGGCATAGAAGCCCCACCAAAATCTTCAAGAGAGTTCTTATCAAAAAAATTATGTGAAATAGAGGATGGAAAAATATTCTATAAGACAACATGCTTGGATGGTTCATGCGAGCGTTGCGGTGGCTTCCAGCGTATGCCAGTATGTCAACATATGGAAAGCACATATGAGGTGGGCCAAAAACTAATAGAGTTCGGGAAGTATAAAACAATGGCATATGCTACAAAAGATGGGTCTCAAGCAAAAAGGTGTGATTTGGTTATTGAGAAGATTCCAGTGTACAAATTTATGACCACATTTCGTGACAATATACTGTCTGAGTATGCAATGCATACCTATAGAGCCCGATGGTTGGACACGCAGTTCAAGCTATGCAAGGACACCTTTCCAGTTGGAAGCATAGTATCCGTGGTTGACTTTGTAGAGAACTACAATCTACAGCCACAACATGAGGTGCAGTCACAGTATTACAACTCCACACAAGTTTCGATATTTGTGCACATAGCATTCATTCATGCATCTAATAGTACAGATGAGCAAAGGAAGGTATTGAGGGAGTACCACTTTTACATTAGTGATGGTCGCACACATTCTCCAGAGTTCGTGCAAGGTTGCTTCCAGATGTTCTACAGTGGTTTGGCTCAGAGGGGCATAGAATACGATCAACATATAATACAGTCTGATAACTATGCAGCACAGTTCAAGAACTCGCGCATGTTCTACTGGTTGTGCAGGATGCATGTCATTACAGGTGTTCAACATATGTGGAACTTTTGTGAGGCTGGACATGGAAAGGGGGAGCATGATGGTGCAGGAGCATGCGTGAAAAGAGCATTAGCACGTGAAGAGTTAAAGTATAAAGACAGTGCAAAGTTGACAGATGCAAAATCAATCATTGAGTGGTGTAATGCTTTGATGGGTCCAGGTAATGAAGGTACGTCTTCAGTTCGTAGATTTTTTTGGTTGATGGATGATACTAACATTGCACCATATGAAGACTGTTGTACACTAATAGGATCGAGTGAGGTACACTCTTTCCTTAGCTCAAATACAGGTTCATGGAGTATCGATACACGAAAGATGGCATGCTTTTGTTCTTCATGTACAATGCAAGACTGGAATGATTGTGAGTCAAAGGAGTGGGTTGACAAATGGTTCACAAGTTATCTTAGCCCACTTCACACATATCGCCCTCTGATGGCATTGGAACTGACATAGATAGAATCATCGGTGGACTTTGACCACATATCAGATCTAGTTCAACGAGGTGATATATCTACTTTCTTAGTTGTTGAAATTTCATATCGTTAGATCTTACTTTGGACTGTATTCATAATGTTGACAAATTTCAAGAGATTTTTTGCACATATCAATGCAGGGCATGTTTATGCAGTTATTGCAGATGAAGACAATGAAGAGGGAACAAACTATTACTTGTGTCGTTGTGTTGAGACAAAAAAGAAATTGGAGGCCCCAGTTATAGATGGAGAAAACATCGAATACCCTACAGGGTCAGTTGTGGTTACTGGAACATGGCTTAGAAGGTACCCACATTCAAGTGTTAAACATTCGCTATTTCAGGACTTTGACATGCATCGTAAGATTCTTCATTACTTGAACCTTGTCGTGGCATCCAATGTTCATTTGACCAAATATGGGGGTAGACCTTTGAGCAAGATGTTATGGAAGGTCCGTGAGTCTGACCATGAGGCAATACTTGACACAATAAAGAGTAGAGCAGACCCGGATGGTTCGTTGAATTAATTTGTAAGTATATGCACATTGGTTCTTATTAATTATACATGTATGCACATTAATTTGTTTGATGCCAATGCTATCATCTTCTTTTATAGTGATTGGTGTCCCCTTGCAAAAAATGCATATATATGTGTCATCCAAGAGAATGTCAACCAGAAAAGCAATGCAACATCCTTATAAACAATTTGCCAACTTTGAATTTTGAAATGTAAACAATGTGAAAAAGGTCATATAAAGGTCATGTAAACAATTTGTACACATTTTTTTGCAACTTGTGTGACCAAGCAGATTGTTCCAACATGTTCGAATAGGTATTTTTATGCTAGGCATGGTCTCTTTTCGCACCAAAACACATGGAATCGCTCCAAGCTATGTTCCACCAGATCGATCCCTTAAGGGTCCAAAGTGCAAAATGGCTGCAAACTTCAGCATGCTAGTACTCGGATACCGTGACACTTAGAAACTTCTCGTCTAATTCTACAAAAAGGCGTTGGACCCCTCTAGAAAAAACTCTCTCGGTTTTGGCTATCTTGGAGTGGTTTTCTCATGGCGGTGGATTTTCACTTGATGGAAAAGGTGTCAAATTCAAGCAGTGCAAAGTTGCAAAGTGGTGCAACTTTCGCTCTGCAACTCATGTGACCAAGCGAACTATTCCAACACATCTGAATAGGTATTTTTATGCTAGGCACGGTCCTCTTTCGCACTGAAACACACGGAATCGCTCCAAGCTATGTTCCACCGGATCGATCCCTTAAGGGTCCAAAGCGCAAAATGGCTGCAAACTTCAGCATGCTATTACTTGGATACCATGATGCTTAGAAACTTCTCATCCAATCCTATAGGATCACATTGAGCCCCTCTAGAAAAACCTCTCTCGGTTTTGGCTATCTTGGAGTGGTTTTCTCATGGCAGTGGATTTTCACTTGATGGAAAAGGTGTCAAATTCAAGCAGTGCAAAGTTGCAAACTGGTGCAACTTTCGCTCTGCAACTCATGTGACCAAGTGGACTATTCCAACACATCCAAATAGGTATTTTTACGCTAGGCATGGTCCTCTTTCACACCGAAACACGTGGAATCACTTCAAGCTATGTTCCACCGGATCGATCCCTTAAGGGTCCAAAGTGCAAAATGGCTGCAAACTTCAACATGCTATTACTTAGATGTCATGATGCTTAGAAAATTTTTGTCCAATCCTATAGGATCACGTTGAGCCTGTCTACAAAAACCTCTCTCGGTTTTGGCTATCTCGGAGTAGTTTTCTAGTGGTGGCGGATTTTCACTTGATGGAAAAAGCATCAAATGCAAGCAATGGAAAGTTGCAGAGTGGTGCAACTTTCATTCTGCAACTTGTGTGACCAAACGGACTGTTCCAACACGTCCAAATAGGTATGTTTATGCTAGGAATGGTCGTCTTTTACACTGAAACATGTGGAATCGCTTTGAGCTATGTTCCACCGGATCGATCCCTTAGGTTGGAGGAGTCTTAAGTTGCAAATTTGTAAGTTGTTTAACACAACAAATTTGAAATAATATTGAATGGACCACTTAGCACTCATTGCATCTAAGTGATGCTCACAGAGGTGAGGCACTAGGCTCTCCTGGGAGGTCACCCATTCCAGTATACTCCAGCTCAAGCGCTTAACCACAAAGTTTTTTCCCCAAGAAGGCATAGTGGAAAAGGTGGAATCCACTGTACTTTTGATGAGTGGAAAGGAATTCCTAAGAGACATGAAGGAGGAAGAAGGAGTTGTCTATGCAATCATGTTCAAGCCAAAGGAGGAGGAGTCACCTAGTCGGCTACCTATGATATAGCAGAGGTGAAGCAACTGTTGGATCAGTTCAGGGATATCATTTGTGAAGGCACACCAACTACACTACCACATAAGAGGGCAATTAGTCATCAAATTGACTTTGTACCAGGAGCAACATTGCCTAACAAGGCTGCATACAAAATAACACCAGAGCAGAACAAGGAGATAGCAAGGCAAGATCAAGAACTTTTGGACCAATGGTTGATCAGGAAAACCATAAGTCCATGTGTTGTTCCAGTGGTGTTGGCACCTAAGAAGGGAGATAAGTGGAGAATGTGTACTGATTCTAGGGCCATAAATAGGATAACCATTAGATATAGGTTTCCTATTCCTAGGATAGAAGACTTAATGGACTGTTTAGGGGGTGCTAAGTACTACAAGATTGATTTGAAAAGTGGCTACTATCAGATTAGGATGAAAGAGGGAGATGAATGGAAGTCAGCTTTTAAAACCACAGAGGGGTTATATGAGTGGTTAGTAATGCTGCAGATGAAAAGGATAGGGCCATGCAAAGTGTTGGATAAGTATGGATCCAATGCATACAAGGTGGAGTTACCCAAGCAGATGTCCATTTTGCCTATCTTCAATGTGAAGGACTTGGTGAAGTATAAAGGAACATAAATGGATGAGGAATAGTATAGTGCTAAGGTGAGTAAGGATGTGGATGAACTCAAGGTACCTGATCAGATCAGACCACAAGCGGACAAGATTCTAGACTCAAGGGTGAAGAAGAAGACTAGGCACAAGACATACATGGAGCACCTAGTGAAGTGGAGACATCAACCAGAGTCAGAGGCTACTTGGATAGCAGAAAGTGACTTTAAGAAGCATGGAATTAGTGAGGAGCTCTTGACACCACAGGTTCCTTAACTTCTTTGTTGCAGGGGGGAGAATGGTGCAGGAGCACCTTAAGGTCTTTTGGAGAGATCTTTGCAATTTTGGCTTGTAGGTGGTTCTAGCCAACCACCAAGGGAATAAGGACTATGATGTAAAGTCCCAAGAGTGTTTTTGATGAGTGAATTGGAAATAGGTGATGTAAGATGGGGTTGGATGGAACACTCACTGTTCCACGCTCTAGGTCTCACCTTGGAAATCCCCTATGGTGGCACTCTCCACCACCTTTAGCTATAGGTCCTATCTCAGGTATAGGTACCCTTGGTTCTACTGGCCATCCCCACTTTCATCCAAGTTCACAACTACCAAACCAAACTTGGTGCTTTGCCACTATCTCACCCTTGACCCTTAATCTTCCCTAAAGGTCAAACAGTCTCAACACTCAATTAGATCCTTGCAAGGGTGTAGAGATGTGAAATCATGCTTCTTAGCATCCTATTAGGGTTGTTGAACAACCACTAGGCTCCATTTCTCCATCGCTCCCTCCAAACCCTCACCTAGGGTTAAAAAGGCTACAAGCCTAGAGCCCTAACCCGAGAAAAGTGGATGTTTCTCAAAACTTTCCCAAAGTACCCCAAAACTTCCCTATGGTTTCTTGGTCCTAATAACAAGTTCTTCAAGATTTTCAAGGTCTTAGTCCTTGTCTTGCTGTACACAGGCTCATTCATCAATTTAGCAAATATAGGGTCTTTTTGTCAACTCTTGGCCACTCGGGTGAACTATCATGGAGTTCTTCCATCAAATGGATTGGTGTAGCCTCTTAACTATTACTAGACCTCTGTAGGTCCTCCTTCCACCTTTCTACCATGGGGTTTAGCATGGAGAGGTCTTCCTTGCAAGTGAGGTGCTTCCCACCCCTTGATTTTCCTAGCCAGGCATTGTTTAGCTCGCCTAGGAAAGGTCTTCTTTCATGCACACTTGACCCCTAATGACTCCTAACACTACTAAAAGTATAGGCATGGAGCCTAGCCATTGTTTCCAAGAGCCCATACACCAAGTATAGGGGAAAGGTGGACTAGAACTCCATTTATTGCAGCTTGCCAGGCAGAAAAACCCAAAAACAAGAACCTAGAGAATTGAAATTAGAAACTTGAACGATGAAACAACCAGTTATTGACCAACCAACACTTTGAGATCAACTAAACTACATCCCACATGTATGCCAATGCCTGGTTATGCCATTAACATACTGCCAAGATCTCAAACACAGAAAATTAAGCAATTACTCCTACTGTTCTTCTTTCTCCTTCATGAAAAATTCAAAATTACAAAACTTCAAATGCCTTCCAACCTTTCACATAGGTTGAGGCAATCCTTAAAAAGGTTGAAAAAGTGGTTACCCTTCCCCTTGGTCGGACATAACCACCACATTAAGCCAAAATTGCACATATGCAACATTTTGGGCTTTATTTCCAATTACTAGAAACTACCAAACATGAGTGTCTAAACTCACAACTCTTCCACTCCTGATAGCTCTTGACCAAGACATTTTTAAGTCTCTTCCACAATTTCAATGGTCAACATGACCTTATCACATTTAAAACAAAACTTAACAAAGCTTTCCTATTCCTAATGTTTCCTAGGTGTTCTTCTAGGTGCTCCTGCAACAATAGGTTTGTTAGGGGCTTGCGGTTTGGGTAAGTCTTGGACACTGTGAGCATTTTGAGCAATGTTGCCTTGGCTATTTGTCCTAAAAGTTGGAAAATGGCATTAATGATGCTCTAAGCCCGACCCAAGGGTCCTAGCACATGGGAGAAAGGTATATAAGGTTAGAAAAACCCTAATACCTGGGTTGGAGGATTGTTTTCATGAATTGAGACTTGGAGAGTACATTTTTGTGATTGGAAGAGTGCAAATTTCATTGAATTTATGTTTTTGTGCCTTTATCCAGTCAAGAATGGATTGAAAGGACTTATCTGATGCTTTGAGTCTTCCATTTGTGTCACTTAATTACCTTGTGTAGCATTAGATTATTCATCTAGACTGACTGGTTATCTTTTTGCAAGTTTTTGGTGTTCTTGGTCTCATTGCCGGTTCAGGCCAGTTTTTTGAATAATTTGTCCCACTTGACTTCCCATGGCTTTCCTCTCATGGCCACTTGGAATCAATTTGGGGACTGTGTAAATATTTCACATATAGGTTTTGGGGTCTTGTTTTGTAGGGAAGGTGATGAAATCATCAAGCACTAAGCGAGTGCAAGTGCATTCTGGCTAGTAGCTTGGAGAGGACAGCAACAAGGAGAGTTGCTAAATGGATTGGTTTGTGCCAATCAAGAGTATGGGAGTGTAGGAACATGTATCTTAGTCATGTGTGTGCCAGGAGGAGAGTTGATGAGGTCGTTGAAGCTGTCAAAGAAGGAAAAAGAGCCAAAAACCCTAGGAACCCTTGAAAATAGGGGGTTTGAGGACAATCATATGTACAGACACTTGTAGGACCTAAGGCCTAGTAAATATTGGAGCCTTGATGGTCAAAAGAAAGAATCTACAAAAACATTTGGGGGTTGTTAAGACTGTTTGTGAGAAAAGTCAAGAAAACGGGTTCTAGGAGGCCAAATTGGAGCAGAAGGCTACAAGGCCTAAAATTGAGTTTTTCAAGAAAGTGATGGGTAAAAATTAAAATAATCCTATGAGATGGATCAGTGAGGAGTCAAATAAACAAGGGGATAGTGAGAATACCCTTTCCTAGCCCCTGGAGTGGTTAGGACACTTTGGGTCAGTGTGGAGCCCAAGGAAGCTTAGTGGTGGATTGGGAGTGATGGAGAAGAATTTGAAATTGGTGGAGACTCTTACATGGTGAGAGGGGTTTAGGAGTGATCCCTTAGTAGGGTAGAGAGGAATTCCCTAGGAAGACCAGATAATAGGTCTTGGGAAGAGCAAGAGTTTTCTTGAGGGATAAATGGTTTGTTTGGAAACAAGGATGGGTTCTCTCTTCATCGACATATACATTATTCCTCGATGTGTTCACACCGGTGTTACAAGACTAGGACTCGCCTCAGACTTGACAAGCCATTTTTTGACTTGGACTCGGGCTCGGAGCCCAGACTCGACAAATAGAAAAACCTAAGAAATTCAAATATTTGTAAGGATTTAAAACTTGTTTCATGCACCCTTTAATAAATAAACCTTAAAGACACAATAGCATCATCAAATAGAAATTACTATGATCCCATACAAAAACATACATCAATCACATAAGTATAAGCACAAATTTTAGCTGAAGGAAATAGCACATTTAGATATATAAATATTGTGATATTGCTATCAGGATTCAATCATGTAGTTTTACAAGTCAAACTCATTGACCCATGATTCATCAGTAGTGGTTCACAAGAACCCATCTCTCATGATAATGAATGGTTCATAAGGAGGAAGATAAATCTTCATACATTTCTTCTATCACAAATGAGATAAGTGCTTGGTTTCAGGAAGGTCATGAGACAACCATTAATGGGGAGTGGATACATGAAGAACTGATGGAGAATGATAATGGCTTCAGACCTGCTATAAAGGAATTTTTTTTTCGTTTCAATGATGCAAGAGGTTTTTGGTTTCACTACCAAAATGAGCCTACGAAGAATGCATGTGAAACTCCTTTTGACCTTGAGGGTGTACTTACTCCATCTCAAGGATCATGCATTGAGGATGACATAGATCAATGCTAGGGCTAACCAATTAATAATTATACACGTGAATAAGTCAAACATGTACATGTCAATAAGGGAACTATAAGTACTCATAAACATGTAAGCCTCAAAATGTATACACACGAATACATAGTATACACAAATTAAAACAAAGTATATGGACAAATACAAGGTATATGCATGAAAACATGTAAGCCACAAAGTATACACTCAAATGCACGTAAGTCACAAAGTATACACGTAAGTTGTAAAGTATACACTTGAATATACGTAACTCATATCTATTGAACCATCAATTTAGAATGCAAATATGGACAGGCATCGAAAAAATATATTTGTATTAACCAAATAGCCATGTAGGCATACATAAATATATGTCGATATAAGTATGAAATATATGTACAAAATAGCCATGTAGGCTTACGAGAATGCCATCTAGGCATACAATGTCAAATATTTCCAATAAAAAATATGTAAAAAACTGCCATGCAGGCATACAATAAAGGACTATGGAATCAAAAGTCATTGCTCTCGATGCCCAGGAAATAAAATCTTTCCCTTTCCTTTTCGCTCGGATGGCGATAGGTCTGTCACTCATTTTTGCTGTGCTCGTGGAGTGATCTTGCTACTCCTCCTAGGGTTTAGTTCATGGTGAAGTTTTAACTGTTACAATAAGAAGTAAAGACATGAATATATAAAAATTACATTATAAAAAATGATATATTTGACAAAATAATCACTTACAGCCATCTCACGATCTCTGTCCACGAGGAAAATATCCTCATGCCCATGCTCAGGCGTGCTCAAGCCCTGTATAAACCATGCAAATAGACAAAAACTGCGTGAATCAATAATGGTTTGATTTCTCACTAACTAACATCTATAACAACAAATGTAAATTAAAATTTACTAATTTGCCTCATACCTCTTCTGCCAGAGCCATCGAGGATTGTATAGCAGATGTCACACCAATATCCATTGCCCTCGTCACATTCGGAGGTGTATCATCTCGCAACAACTGAAAATAAAACAACAAATTATTCAACGTAATCAACGATGTGCATGCATAAACTACACAAATCTATTAAGTACTTGATTCATTAGTTAAACTCTTTATTCTATTACCTGCGTGAAGGTTTGAGTAAATCCACCACCACTGGGAAGTGTTCCATCAAAACCTCCAATATTAGTCTATTCAACATCCAAAATTGCATATTAAATTACCATTCGTAAAACAATGCCATTAATATGCAATAAACTTATAATTGTTTACTAGTTACATACACTAGCGATAGGTGTACTGCAAAAATAGGTTGGTGGGGGGGCGGTGTATCCAGTCTCAACACTGTGACCCTGTAATTTTATTAAAATCATAAAAAAAAATTAGTTAATCTTGCATTTCAAAATCGAAATTTAATAAATTAAATTCAATGAACACATGCACTAACTTTTACCTGACTATCAATGCCATATGCCTCATGCAAACTGTCAGCTGCCCTCTCCATCTCCATAGCTGCAGATGAATCTTGCATACCAGTCTCCTGAGGGTCGGTGGGGTCATGTGAACAAGTAGCCCCGCAAGATTGACACACATGTGTTCGAAGACCACCACTAGAAGACTCCCCTGGATGGCACTGTAGAATAGGGCTAGTATGATGGATGACACTCTTAGTCAAAGTGCTGATTGCCTGCAATGTCTCTACGTCAACACTTTCCTTCACGACGGAAGGCATAACAATGTGCTCATGAGGTGGCCTAGCGAGAGCTCATCTACCTTGCCGTGTAGGATCCGGTTGTGCACCAGGTCTATCCTAAGCTGACCCCCCACCTCTCCCCTGGAAATCCCTCATATCAAAATAATTTGGGATTTTGTTCAATATGAACTCACTATATAGTTTCCTAAAGAAATATTGCGGGACCTTGCAATTGTTGCACGGTGGATAATCGAAGACCATGTACCACCTATCATAAAACTGCTCCTTCATTTGTTGGTGGTGGCAGCAATGGATGGGAAACCTCTTTGCATTGAGGGTAAGATTTTGATTTGTGCGTGGGTCAATGAATAATGAACACAAATCACCTTTTGTTATTTTTAAATCTTTCACATCCTTGTATGATAGTTTGTTTGCATAATACTCCCTGGCTGCCTGCCTCCTATCTTCCCATCCAGTTATTTGTTTGCTAATTGAATCTACGTTTTTTAACATATCTTTCAATGAATTTGCTAGGGTCATTCTTTCTGTGGTTGAACCATTTGGATCACTCAACCTATTGATCAAATCCTCTATTTGTTTTTTGTTGTTCTCAATTTCACTCATTAAATTTTGTTGAGTGCCAGGAGGGGGTTGAGTGATTGGTGGAGGAGGTTGATGTTGTGGTTGATTTTGATCTTGAGGATTTGGTTGGTCCTCCTGTTGAGGATTTTGAGGGTTTGCAAGTTGATTTGCATCTCCTAAAAATTAAAACAAATAGATATCAAATTCAACCTAAAACTAACAAATTCAAAACAAAAAGCATAGAATCCTTACCTCTTATAGCTCCTCGTCGTCGTGGCGCCATCGTTGTGAAGAAATTCAAATTCTTGGTGAAGAATTCTTCTCATAGAACACGAGTGTGATATTTGGGGTTTTTGGCGACGGATGGAGCAAAAAAACTAGTCGAAATGCAAATGAGAGATTTGCATTTGTTTTTTTGCTTTTAACAAAAGATAACGCGAGTGCGTTATAACGCGCTAGCGTTATGGCTTTCAAGTTTTTTTTTTTTAGGGTGTCCATGGAATTGCTACCCATTTCCATGCACCCGTCCGTACCTAGGTACAAAAAAAACTCTCACAAGCGAAGAAAAGGACAAATCCCCATGGGAGAAAACTCCTCTCCAAAAGAGAGAAAAAGTTGCAAAGAAAACTGAAGAAGGAAGGAGGACTTATCAGGACTCCCCAAGGACAACTTCCTTCACACCAAGCATCGATTGCAATTGAAGATAATGAGGTGATGCCAAAGGTTTAGTGAAGATTTCTGCAACCAGTTGATCTGTAGGAAAATACTCCAAGCTGAGAACACCATCCTAGATGAATTTCCTGATGAAGTGCATGTGGATCTCAATATGGTTAGTACATTGATTCTCCACTGGGTTGTGAGAGATAAGGATGGCACTCTATTTGTCACACCAAAGAGTAGTGGGCTGAGTGGAAGGAAATCTGAACTCATTCATCAGTTGACAAAGCCAAAAAACCTCCTGACTAGCAAGAATTGTACCTTGATACTCAACCTCTATTGATGATAATGCAATAGTAGTCCACTTCTTGCATGACCATGCAATTGGACTAGAACCAAGGCAAAAGACAAAGCTAGAAGTAGACTTTTGATCATTGACATCACCGGCCCAATCTAAGTCAATGAAGCCCATAATCAGAGAAGCTCGTGATGTGTAATGAATTCCAAAATGAGTAGTGCCCATAATGTATCTCAAGATATGTTTGGTGGCCTTCCAATGAATCTAATGAGGCTCCTGTGAGAAGTGAGAGACAAGGCCAACTGCAAAGGAAATATCAAGACAACTATGTGTCAAGTACAAAAGACTGCTAACCAATTTTTGATACAAGGTGGGACCAACTGTAGGAGTAGTGCAACTTGTAGACAGTACACCACCTAATTGAAAAGAAGTGAGGGTAGGGTTGCAATCAGCCATGCCAAATCTATGAAGAAAATTAAGAGAATACTTCTGCTGGAAAATGTAGATCCCCTCTGAAGTTTGATGAACTTGAAGATCAAGGAAGTAATGTAAAAGACCAAGGTCGGTCATATCAAATTGCTCCACCAGTGCTCGCTAAGTACTCTAAATCATGGAAGTGGAAATCCCTATGAGAATCAAATCATCCATGTATAGAGCACACAAATCAAAATATCGTCTCCATGTCTCTGAGTAGAAACTGTAGGATCACAATGGCAATGAGTATACCTGGAAGCAAGCAATAAACTATCCATCTTCTCATACCAAGCCCAAGGGGCTTGTTTGAGACCATACAATAAACGTTGAAGCCTGCAAACAAGTGAAGGGTCTTGTATAAAACTTGGTGGCTACTCCATATAAATCTTCTCATGAAGATCCCCATGCAAGAAATCACTCTTCACATCCATTTGATACATTGACCATCCCTGTGATGCAACTATAGTAAGAACAAGACAAATAGAATCCATCTTGGCAACATGAGCAAAGGTCTCGAAATAGTCAATTCCTTCAACCTGAGAAAACCCCTTTACAACAAGATGAGCCTTGTACTTTTCAATGGAACCATTTGTTGCATATTTGGTATGATACACCCACTTGCATTGAACCAACTTTCTTCCCTTAGGAAGAGGTACAAGATCCCAAGTATGATTCTTCATCAAAGAAGAATACTCATCAACCATAGCACTATCCCACTTAGGAATTCTTTAAGCATTTGAAAACTTCTAAGGATCATTTGAAATTGAATGAATCAAAAGACTAATTCTTGAAGTTTGAGGATGAGTGTGGCGAGTGTTTGCAGGATCACCAAGAAGAGGACCAACCTCCTCAAGAGTAAGATGAGCCCATCGTGGCCTACTGAGTGGATTCGGAGGAGGTGGATCAATACCATCATCAAAATCTTCCTCAAGGAGTAAAATATCTTCAATTAAAGAAGATTGAGTAGGCTGTGATGAAGAAGAAGTTGGAGGATCTGTTTGTGTGAAGGACTCGACAAATTGAACATCATGACAAAAATAAAACTCTTGTGTGTCAGTATCAAACAATCTATATGCCTTCACATCCTCACAATAGCCAACAAAATGAACCACTGACTCTTCTTCTCCATTAATTTACGCCAACCATCTCGAAATAATGCCCAATCCTCACTACCGAATACTCTAAAGAAGGATACATTTGGCTTGTGATGGGACCAAGCCTCCTCAAGAGTCATATTTTGCACTGCATTGTGAGGCATATGGTTATGAATATAATTGGCACAATTGGCATCTTCAACCCAAAATGCTAGAGCCCATTATCTGTGTGTATCCATCAAAGAGAAAAACTTGACTACTTCTCCACAAAATTTTTGAAGGTCTTGAAGATGGTGAGAATGTCACTCTTGAGCTTCAAAAGGTAGACCCATGTGCGTCAAGAAAAATCATCAATGAAAGTAAGCACATTAAGCACATACTTATCCCCTAAAAAATGATTTGGTAATGACATGAGATCACTATGGACCAACTCAAGGGGTGTGGTTGCACATGTAGCTTGACCCTTAGGAAAAGGATCTTGATGTTGTTTGCTAAGAACACAACCTAGAAAAACTCCATCAATGTAAGAGATCATAGGAAGACCAACCACTAAGTTATGTGTGTGCATCTACTAAAGATATCTATTGTTCAAGTTCCCAAATCTTTCATGCCAAAGTTTGCTCATTGAATCAGCATGAGCAATAAAACATGAACCTATTGAAGACTCAAATCCATCAAACTGATACAAATGGTTCTCATGATCAACTATCCTTGTATCAATAGCCTTCTTAGGATCCTGCAACTTTCTAATAGTCACATTATGTGGAGTAAAATCAATTGTCTTTCCATCTCCAAAACATGACATATCTTATATATGTAAAGTAGATTTGCTAAAATATCAAGAACAAGAACATCCTCAATGCACCCATCTAGCATCTGAATGGATCCTATCCTTGAAACTGGAATCTATGAAGAGTTCCCAACTACAATATGATAAGTAGAGGTATGAGCAATGGAATCAAGAAGATTGCGTGAATTGGTCATATGATGTGAAGCACCTAGATCAAGAATCCAACTATATATAGATGTATGTAAGGCATGTATTGTGATGCAGAGTTAGGAGGATTCAACAACATATCTCACAATCCTTCAAAATTAATCCAAATAAATCTTTGTATAACACATTCTATTATTAATTCTATGTCACATTGGAAACATAACCGTGGTAGCCCAAGAGAAGTTATTTCATTTTTCCCAAAACTGCAAACCCTAGACAGGGTTCAAACCTGCCCTCACTAAAATGATCATAACTTATTCAAATCTTAATGAAATTTGATGAGACTTGAAGAAAATCAAAGTAGATTCATATATGAACAACATAAAATTGGTTTCAGACCCAAAATATATACTTTAAAATCCGTATCATCACATTCTTTCAGACTGTAAATTCTGCACAATATGTTAAAATAGGCAGTCTCACCAAAATAATCATATCTCCCACAAAACTCAATAAAATTGAACGAGACAAAAATAATTGGAAACTAGAAACAGATATCTTTCCATCCATATATGATACTCCATTATTTGAGTCCATACCAGGCCGTAAAAACCACAACTTCCCCCTAGAAACAATGTAAAATCAGAAAATGCACATAAATTTGAGGTTGCCATTCATCAAACTTCACAAATAATGTCTCCAACCTCTCCATTCGAGTTTTGGAGGATGTACTTATAGATTTACAACCAAAACCAACTATTTTCAACCACCTTTTAGTTAGTTTGTTGACAAAACACCTTAATGACACTTTTGACAAGTTGCTTGACAACTTTCTTGAGCAACTTTTACAATTTTTACAATATGGAACAACTTTAAACATTATTTGACAAATGACTTCAAATATTACTTCCTAAGACTCAAACACCTATAAAATGGTTTTATAAACCTTATTATAAGACCCAATACATAAAATAGAGCAACTATTTACAAATGGCCTCATGGAGTCAAGAAATCAAACAAGTGCTCCTGCACCAAACTCCCGAGGGCAAAAGAATTCAAGCCCCTTTGAATTGCATTCTTCTTGATCTTCCAATTCCTTTGCACTTTTTCCTTTGTCTTTTCAACCTGAAAATTATTCTTTGTCCAAAGCATTAGTAACATAATGAAATGAAACAAAATTTCTACCATAATACCTCCATCATTCATCAATCCTTTGCAAACCTCTATGACAAATTCATCCATGATCATTCCCTTAATCAACTCAATGTATTCAAGTCCCGAAATCAGGTTTCTTATCTCAATGATACATTCACCTTCTTGCATTGGAATGTCTGAAACAACTTTAAATTCTTTATCTTCATGCTTAGGAACATCTTTGTCTTCATCTAGGAATTCTTCATGTGCATCTTCATATGCTTCTTCTTCCTCTTTCATCTTCTCATTTCTTCTTCTTTTCACAATCTTCTTTATAGGCCAAACCATCTTCCTTTTTAATTTCAAATTCCAACTTGTCTCTTGTTTCATCATTTTTTCTATCATCTTCATAGATTCTTGGAACTCTTTATCCAACCTCTTCATTTCTTGCTTCAACTCAGCAATTTCCCTATCCATCTTTGCTTGTCTTTTTCTCTTCTTTCTCTCCTCCTCTGCCTGCAAATGCCTTCTCAAGTTCTCCATCTTTTATAGATGGTCTCAGCAAGTATCTCCTTGCTCACAACTCACTTTTCTCTCTGCCTTCTCAATGGAAGCAATCAGGTTCTCACATAACCTGCAACCAACTAAAACAAAACTACAAAACCACAATACCAAAACCAATTTCTTTCTCAGCCCAGACCTTTTGCTGAGCTCTGATACCAATCTGATGCAGAGTTAGGAGGATTCAACAACATATCTCACAATCCTTCAAAATTAATCCAAATAAATCTTTGTATAACACATTCTATTATTAATTCTATGTCACATTGGAAACATAACCGTGGTAGCCCAAAAGAAGTTATTTCATTTTTCCCAAAATTGCAAACCCTAGACAGGGTTCAAACCTGCCCTCACTAAAATGATCATAACTTATTCAAATATTAATGAAATTTGATGAGACTTGAAGAAAATCAAAGTAGATTCATATAGGAACAACATAAAATTGGTTTCAGATCCAAAATATATACTTTAAAATCCGTATCATCACATTCTTTCAGACTGTAAATTCTGCACAATATGTTAAAATAGGCAGTCTCACCAAAATAATCATATCTCCCACAAAACTCAATAAAATTGAACGAGACAAAAATAATTGGAAACTAGAAACAGATATATTTCCATCCATATATGATACTCCATTATTTGAGTCCATACCAGGCCGTAAAAACCACAACTTCCCCCTAGAAACAATGTAAAATCAGAAAATGCACAGAAATTTGAGGTTGCCATTCATCAAACTTCACAAATAATGTCTCCAACCTCTCCATTCGAGTTTTAGAGGATGTAATTATAGATTTACAACAAAAACCAACTATTTTCAACCACCTTTTAGTTAGTTTGTTGACAAAACACCTTAATGACACTTTTGACAAGTTGCTTGACAACTTTCTTGAGCAACTTTTACAATTTTTACAATATCGAACAACTTTAAACATTATTTGACAAATGACTTCAAATATTACTTCCTAAGAATCAAACACCTATAAAATGGTTTTATAAACCTTATTATAAGACCCAATACATAAAATAGAGCAACTATTTACAAATGGCCTCATGGAGTCAAGAAATCAAACAAGTGCTCCTGCACCATATTGAAAGAGCTTGCCCTCTGCCCATGGAAGAAGACTTAGGCACTAAAATATTATGTTTCCTCATAGCTTCCTCCAAGGCCTCTAGTCTCTTGAAACAATGACACTCATCATGCCTAGTTTTGCCACAAAATGAACAAGGATATCCTTTATTTTACTTGGAAGAAGAATCTTCAGAGGTAGAAGAAGGAGATGGAGTGGACTTCTGATTATTCTTTTGCTTCAGTTTGGAGGGAGACTCACTACTTGAAGACGATTCTATCTTGGGATTCTTCTTATTCTTTCCTTTACCCTTGGAATATTGAGCCATTAGAGATTGATTCGTAGAATTAGGTAATGCATCCAACTAAACCAACTTGGCTTGCTCCCTAGTAAGATGCTCACAAAACAACTCAAAAGAAGGAATTTTATAATCTTTCCCCATGGCATCCATAGTAGAATAGAAAGTAGAAGAGAACACTTGATAAGGGCCTCTTAACTTAGACAAAATCAAGAAGATACATTCATCATCAAATTTATCATGCCCACACCTTTTTAATTATGACAAAATCAGTTTGAATTGTGTAAGAAAATCTTGAATAGAAGGAAATGGATACGGAGAGAGTGATTTTAGATCTGCTTGAAGTTGCAAGATTCTAAATTGATTGATTTTACCATACAATTCTTCAAGTTTGTCCCAAACATTCTTAGGTGTTTTACACTCCACAATATGAAACAAGTTATTGTATACATGTAAACCAATGAGCCCTTTTGCTTTATCCATTTTACATCTATGGGTGATTTTTCCATATTACCTTGTGAAATCAAGTTATTTTGCTTCTAAAATTTATCATAGACCCTTAGATTGTAATAATTGAGTCATTTTAAGCTTCCATGTATGATAATTATGTGGAGTGAGTGGTTCAGTTTGCCTTAGATTTGTCATGTTGGACATAAGAACACCAAGAGAAAGAAGAAAATGTGGCACTTAAATTGTGCCTTCCACCCACCCATAATGTATTAAAACTCAGTTTGCAACCCCCCAACAAATTACAATGAAGAAATTTTGCAATTTGTACAAATGACAAGCTCAAATCAACCTTTTATAACACACGATAATTTTTTACAATTTAAAAAAATTGGAAAAACTAAAAATAGAGGTTACAAACAGATTCCTTGCAATTTTATGAGCAATTTCAATTTTTTTTTTTGCAAATTTTGACTTCGTATGCAAAAGTTATGCCAATTACAAGTAATAAATGCACATATACCTTTGGGCTAAAAGACTAACAAAAAAATGGAAAAATCTACAAAATTCACCTACACCATTGCGAAGTTCGTTGAACCACCTTTTTCAATGATATCATTTGCAGAAAACGAACACCGTGGTGAAACGTTATGAATTTTAAAAAAACTGGTTGAAATTAGGCTTGCAATGATGACCACCTGGCAAAATAAAAAATTTCCAAAAATCAAATTTGTCTAAAATAGACAAATTTTATATGAGAATAGGGGTTTTTGGGCCTTCTGAATGCAATGGAAAGGTTCATTTAGGTCGAAAATTCTTCAATAAAAAGCTATTCACCAAATCTGAGCTTTAAACCCTTGTTTGCTAAAGTTACAAATGGTGACCAAATTGAGGGAAACAAAAGCCAAATCTAACTTTCTCGAACCTCTGGGATGCAATGGGATAGCCAAAAATACTAGCACTATAGCCAAAATTTTTGCAATCACTAGATCTCACCAAAAAGCATCCATGCAATATAATATTAATAGATCTATGCAAGCCCTTTTTGATTCTCAAGATCATATTGAAACACAAGAGAATAACATATAAGAATTTACAAGATCATAAAAGAAACTCAAATCATAATAGAAAACTTGATGGTAGAAAATCTCTAATAAAAAAAGGAAGGGGCTTGCCAGATTCAAAGCTTTGATACCATGTTGAAGTGAGCAACCAAGATCTTCAATCTGCAACACCAAATAACCTCCACATGCAATAAAGAGAAGCAACAATGAAAGATACTATTCCAGCAAACAAGAATTACAATATGATACAATATGAGCAAGATGAAAAATATGCAGAAATGCCTTGCTTATAAAGGCAAGGTGAGAGATAGGATTAGAAACGATCATGACAAGTGTCTTAATCCTATCACATGAGACAACTAACTCATAACTATCTAGGATAATGTAAAGTCTAGATAAGACAACTAAGAATTCTAGAGGAAAGCTTATATCCTAAGTAAACTTAACATGTGAATAAGTCCCCTAAGTCCCTATAAAATAATTAACTAGGTACAAGACATATATCACCCAAAGTTTATAAGTTTGTGGTGGCTCCTTTAGTTTCAGTTATTGTTGACCTATTACATTTTTAATTAATTGTTGTGGTTGCTCTTGAAATTCTAGTCAAGCCTAAACTAACTGTAAGTTGAAACCACATTGAATAAATAAGTAGTAATTAATTATTATGGTTAATGTGTTAATTTCTCTTTTCAAAGGGAATTATTATCCATTTCTATATGTTTTGTTGAAATTAATATATTTTTTATTAGAATTTGATCTTGAAATAAATTCAAACAATTGTGTTGATTGGAATTGAATCAAATAGAAATCATATAATATTCCTATTAGGGGTATTACAGCTTGGTACAAGAGAGTAACCCCATCTCCTCCTTAACTTGCAAGATATAAATTTTCTTGCAAGATTAGCCCAAAATGACAAATGTACCCCTAAGGGAAAGTCTTTCGATCTCTCCCTAATTTTTTACCTCACTAGCACACGTGGGTTCAAGTCACCACTTGGTGATTGTTGGAAAAAGTGTCTCAAACTTGTATTCCTAATGTTTATTTTAATATATTTTGTATGAACTTATTATTTTGTCTTCTAGTGTTTTTTCTTCTTTTGGAAAGTTGGCATCCCACTTGGAGGCTTACTAGGCTTCATATTTTAGTAATTTTTTCTTTCTCATGAGGAGTTAGGCATCCCAATTTGAGGTGGCATGGATAGGCCATCTTGTGGTGTGTTCTATGATGTGTAAGAGTATGTAATAGGAGGTTAAATTAGAATATTCACCAACATTATTATAGGTCACTACACTTGTCATGGAGCATATTTTGAATGTTGAATGAGGAAAAATTGGAGCACCCAATTTTGGATGGTAAAACATGAAAATTTATGGCATTGTAAGCTATGTAAGGAATATGATAAAAATAGTTGGGAATACTAAGACCAACGAGGGTAACTAGAATTTAAACCCATGAATTTAGGTGTCATACTTCTCATGGGTTTGTAAATGGTTTTTCAAACCATTCATGGTTTCCAATTTGTACTCCATCTATTTGTTGGAGTTTCAAGTTATAGTTCATATGGTTGATTTGCAAGTACTATTATGTTGTCCCAAACCATCCTAATTATTGATGAATTTAAATGTATGTAGCTGGAATGTTAGAGGTTTGGAGTCTCAAGAAAAAAAATATGTTATTAGAGATTTCTACAAAAACAAAGCACATTTAGACATTCTCTGCCTGCAAGAGGTCAAAGTAATTGGTTTTCAAGCTAAAAATGCTTTTAGATTCATATGGCATAATGCAGAAACTATAATGATAGATCATGAGAAAGGAAAAGGGGGATGTTATCCTTTTCCACCCTAAATGGGATAGTAGTATCTCACAATGGGGTATTTCTCCCTGTAATAGATTGGTCTAGATGATATTAAATCAAGGGCAACACTCATGGGGTATATGCACTCTTTATGCATCTAATGATTACAGGGAAAGGGCAGACCTCTAGAATTGGATGTCGAGTAATTTTCCTAGGGTTACATGGGTCTATACTAGTGAATTTAACATGATAGAGAATAAACATGATAAAAAAGGGGTGAATAAGCCTTATGGAAAGGAAATGGACTATTTTATCTAGACTAAGATGAAAAGAGTATTAAATTTGGTTGACCCTCTAAAAAAAGGTAGAAAGTCTTCTAACTCTATTTGGTTCACCTGGTGCAACAATCAAACTTTGAAAAAAATGATTTATTGCAAACTTGATAGATTTTATGGTAATAGAGAATCCATCTCCTTCCCAAGAAACTTAGGTGGGGCCTCAGTCTTTATTTTTTCAGCCTCTATGTTTGATCACTCCCCAATTGTGGCTACAGTTTGTTTTGGTTCTCTTCCCTTGTCACAATCTCCTCATAGATCCTCTTTGTTAAAATTGAATGCTTTCCTACTTCAAGACTAGGACTATCTTGATATAATTAGATCAATCACTCTACTATCTAAATCCCTCAATAAAGGCCTTGACCCTATTCAAAAGTGAGAATGACTAGTTTCTGTTGGAGAAAGGTTTTTGGTATTTTGGGGAAGAAGGACTTGGATAAATAAGTTAAATAGTTTGCTCCATGAGAAGCTTCTCCTCCTGGAGTTCCAATTACAAGATTCATCTCCTAATTATCTTGTGGAAGCTATGTTAATTAGGACTAAATATTTTTTGAGGAAACTACAAAATTATAAATACTAAGGGCAGAAAGTAAGAGCCAAAATGAATTGGCTTAAAGAATGGGACATAGGTACTAAGTACTTCTTTAACATGATAAAGTATAAGAAATATAAAGATGTAATTGGTCCAATTGAGGATAATGGGGATATTTAAGAGGAACTGGTCTTTATGAAACACGCCTTCTCCTTTTTCAAAAGATTTTTGCTTTAGAAGCTGATGATAAAGCCAGGGAAGCTAGGGAATTTTTCTCCAAGCCTATTCCTAAAAGAGTATGCAGTGAGGATGTTAAAACCCTTAGCAGAGATATTTTAGTAGAAGAAATTGAGAATACTACTAGAGCTTCGACAAATGGTAAATCACTTGGTGCAGATGGACTGACTGCGGAATTCTACAAGGCAAAAATTGATTGGATAGGATCTGAACTGTTGGAAGTGTATAATTGTGCTTTTTAAAAAAAATTCATGGGACCTAATATGAATAGGGATATCATCAAGCTGATCCCCAAAGAGGGTGATAAAACACCAATAAAAAATTGGAGACCTATCACACTTTTAAATGTTTCATATAAGATTCTAGCTAAAACCCTAGCTAGGAGATTGGCTAGGGTCCTTGGGAAAATTGTGTCAGTAACTCAAATTGGCTTCATTCCTGGGAGATATATTTTAGAGAATTTAATTACAAGTTGGGAAAGGATGAACTGGGCTAAATCTGATAACCAAAATGTAGCAATGATCCTTCTGGATTTTGAAAAAGAATATGACAAAATTGAGTGGCCATTTTTCTTGGAAATGTTGACCTTTGGTTTCCCAAGAAAATTTTGTAAATGGATCAACATCCTATTTAGTGATGCCTCCACTCAAGTGGATGTGAATGGAGAGTGTACTAAATCTATTTTTCTTCAAAGGTCCATTAGACAAGGTTGCCCCATTTCCCCAACCTTATTTGTCATTGTTACTAATGCTATGCATTAAGTGTTAAGAACCAATTTGCTCTCCCCCTAATCCATGGTATCAGGCTCCCCAACAATGACCAGCTTCTCAATGCCCAATTTGCTGATGACACTGCTCTCTTCATTGATTCAACAAAGGCTAATTTTGATAATACAATTAAAAGTCTAGATATCTTTTCTGTTGCATCTGGCTCTAATTTATCCCCTCACAATTCCACTGTGATTGGATAGAACAAAGACCCTCCAAGTTGGCTAGTGACCAAATGTTGGCTATGGGATGACTCCCATAAGGTTATTAAGTACTTGGGCATTCCATTTTCAATCTCTCCATCTTTGAAGAACATGTGGGAGTGTCTCTCTCAAAAAATTGAAAAGAAACACACTAAATGGCAGACTCATCTATTATCTCTTGCTAGTAGACTTCAGATGGTTTAGAAAATCCTTGCTTCCCATGCAATCTATTATTCTTCAGCTTGAATTTTTGCTAATGCTTATTTTAACAAACTTCAAAAAATCATGAGAGTCTTCCTCTAGTTTGATGGAAAAGCGACAAAAAGAGGCACAATGTTAAATTGGCTTGGTGTTGCTTGCCTAAAAACATGGGAGGTTTGGGCTTAAAAGATTTGAGAACTCAAGGTCTGGCTCTGGAAACTAAATGGATTCTAAATGCTATAGAAGGGGAAGAACCAAGGAAATTTTTGATCAAGAATAATCTTAGGCTCTCCAAACCAAAAATGGTAAACATTGGACTCCATTGCATATTCATGATGTGATTTTTACATAGTTTGAGGTTAAAGTCTTTGGCTCTCCTATTTTTTCCACCTTAAATGGAAGGCTTGGATTTTGGTGAGAAGTTTAATACTGAATGGGGATGCAATTGGGGTCATTCCCCAATACTGTGTTTCTAACAGATTAGTGTGGTGGAATATTTCCCATAATGGGAAACCCCTTTCTCTTACATAGGGTTGCTTTGCAAAGGCTTGGCACTCGTTGGTAGTTATCAACTTTCAGGATCTGTTGATCGATGGTCAACTGAAAACTTGGGAAAAGTTGAGAGACGACTTTGGTTTTCCTCTCTCACACAAGAAAACTTGTTCCATGATCAACAATGGTCTCAAGGATGGGTTCCTAGGTAGGATTTTGCACGACATAGATGTGATTAATCAGATCAAATGGAAGGATGGTTCTAAACTTTATGATATTTCAGTTAGCAAAATCCATATGATGTTGATTGGCTCAGGGGAGGTCTATAACTAGCTAAATCATTCTTGGAACCTTAATTGGTCTCACAATAAATGGTCCTATGTCCTAACCCATTTATTTGGAAGAACTCAAGAGATCCAAAAAAAGCCAATTTTCGTTGGCTGCTACTTAAAAAGCTTTTTGTTGACCCTGTTCTTCAATAATATGGACTCTTCTATAGAACTGTGATTTTGTGACAAGCTTGAATCTTTTGAGCATTTTTTTTATTGTAAATTTGCTATGTCTCTTTGGACTTTATTTTTGGTCAAACTATGAATTGGATTGGAAAATTTGGTTTTTCTTGGCATGAAATTTTGGCTGGCTATGTGGATGCTTTTAATGCTAAATTAAATAGCTTTTGGCTTGTGCTTACGGATGAGATCTTTTGGTTTTTGTGGAAGAAGAGAAATAAAGAGATTTTCGAGGATAAAAGGAGAATTCTTATTGAGTTTGGTAGAAAACTCACCTTCTTTTTAATTATGTTGTAGGTATCTACTATTTTGGACATCCCAAAGGATCGGTTCATGATCCTATTGAAGGAAGGGGTTACAATTATTTACAAAACAAAAATACAGTCTACTCATTTCTTCTCCCATGTAAGGAATAATTTGAACCAAGACCAACTGAACTTACTACACGAATTCAAGGAAGATAGAAAGATTGATGCCCCTGATCCAAAGGAGAAGAGGAACAAGGAACCACCAAAGTTTGATCCGAAGGAGATGGATCCTAATGTGATTGAGCCTCCTCTTGGCACTTTTGACTATGATGAAGCAAAATGTAGCAATATCATAGGTGCTTGGGACTAAATGTTGTTTTATGAGGACTTAGATACTCTTATCACAAATAGTTTGTTAGTCTTTTGATATTTGATGATATATTTTGATATGTAATTGACATTGATATAAACTGGGGTTGCAACTCCTCATAATGTATTATGTTTTGATAAACTATCAATAGAAAAAAAAAGTACCATTATGTTGTTGAGTTTACTCCAGGTTTACATGTTGGTGAAAATCTTATAATATCTTTCTCTACAAGTGTATTGTATTCTATTAGTTTACTAAATAATACATTGTGTTGCTTTGGAATGTGAGGTTTTCTTCCAAAAGGGCTTTCCCCATGTACATATTGTGCTATGGTATATTGCATATTTTATATTCATATGTGTTTCTAATTTTTATAGTTGAAAAGAGTAAAATTTTCACATTACACACCTCATTAGATTAGTGTAGAAAGTGTTTATGCATACCTTGCTTTATTTCAGTAATGAAATCTAAGCCATACCCACTAAAAAGAAACTAAAGCAAAATGATTAACTATTTTTTATTTTCAAGATTGCCTTGTGGCACAAGAAAATAAAATACATAGATTATCCTTTTGGGGGAAAATAAAAAAGTGACAAATGAATTTTTTTATTCCTAAGATCACCTTGCAATGCGAGAGAATATCATACATATTATTGAATCACACAAGAAAAGAAAACAAGTATATCGACCTTTAGAAAATAAAATATGAAATGTGAAGGTAAATGAGTACAAGGAATACTTTTGGTTTCCAAGATCACCTTACGATGCAAGGGAAGAGCATACATGCTCTTTGGTCCCACAAATGTAGCAAATAAGTTGATTTTATTCAGATAATGTAAATGAAAGAAAACAAAATGTTTCTTAAAATTATGTCTTGGCTGAATGAATCTACAACAAACATTAGTAGTTTTGTGAATGGTCTTTTACTAATAAATATGCAACAAAAGGGGTTAGCAATATGACATTAAAAGACCCAAAGGATCCTTGCATATGATGTGTGTTATTGTGTTATTTAAATAGACTTAAAATTTAAGAAAATCATAAATAGAGAGCAAGTATATTGTTGCACAAAGCATATGCACCACTAGAAGTGTGCATATGCCATTTCACAAAGAGTTCATGTTGATAGACAAAAAATAGATTTTATAGAATGTAGATACACTATGTTGAGTGTAGAAATACTAATCTAATTGCATATACACTCAATTGAAGGTTCATACACTAATATAAGAGAGAAAAAGTTAAAAATATTGTAAAAATGCTAATACAAAAACAAGAACAAAGAAAATCATGCACCACTAGTTAGTACACCTAGCTACTAGGGTTTGTAGGTGCGTTGCAAAGTGATGTGCTTTCACCAAAACATAGTTTGAGCCTCCTAATTATACATGTGGTCCACTGGGTGTGCATGCACTATAGGTTGATGTGGACACACTACTCTATAATTGCATTTCAAAACATAGTCTGAGCCTCCTTATTGCACATATGCTATGGCAGGTGTGCATGTGCTATAGGTTATTGTGGATACACTAATTTATAAACTCCTTATGCCAAAAGCTAAGGGTTTAGGTTTTAGGATTTTTTTTATTGTGGATGCACCACACGTGACTAAAAATACATTGTTTGATAAAGTGGATGCATTATTTGATAACATAGATGCACCAAACTATAAAAGACCAAAAAATATGTGATAAAATATACAAAAAAAATTCAAAAAACACTTTAAAATGACAAGAATTAGCTTGGGAAATGGTCTCACCCAATGTGCTAGAATGTGAACACTAAAATATAAGGTAAAACAATATAAAATAAGCATCTTACCCTATATCGAGCATGCATCTCTAATAGAACAAAAAGAATGTAAAAAGTAACAAAACATTAAACCTTTAACCATATATAAACATTTAATGACTTAAGAGTTGTACTCCAAGTGATTGTTGATGGTTTAAGTTGAATGTAGTTACTCAACTCTATAATATACATTGTTGCATCCAATATTCTTCTTTGAAATGACTTAAGGATTGCTTGATTTATAGATTTGATGAGGATAAATAGAGGGTTGAGATTGATTTAGGATGTATGGATAGGATTACTTGAGAGGAAATTTATTTATTTTATTTGAGAGGAAGGAGAGATTAAATCCTAGTGGTTGGCAGATGGAGGGCTAGGATTGACTTGATTAAATGAATGGTTAAGATTAAAAGTTAGTTTAAATTTGGATTGAAGGTAGTTGGAGATGGGTGGCTAGGATTAGTTTAATTGATTTGATGGCTAGGCTTGAATTTTGACTTTACTTCAGATTTTGTGACTTGTATTTTTTAATTTTTAATTATCAATAGGACATGATTGTCCTATTAGTGGGTTGACTAAATTAGGACTTGGGGTTTTAGTTTAATTAAGCAAATAATTAGATTATTTAATCAATTAGGGGATATTGATGTAGGATATTAATTTAATTAAATAAATCATCATGTCCTATTAGTGGAGGATTAAATTAGGATTTGGGGCTTTAGGTTAATTAATCAAATAACTAGATTATTTAATCAATTAGGGGATATGGAAGTAAGACATTAGATTAACTAAATAAATATGATTTATTTAATTAATTTGATGATGGAGGGAATGTTAGAGGACAAGTCAAGCTAATTAAATGACTATAATTAATTTAATTTATTAATATTGAGATGGTGCAAGTGTGGTTATGATTAGGATGTTAGGTGTGTCAAAGGATGTGGTTGATTTTGGGTGTCTATAGGCATGTATCAGTTGGATGGGTTTGATTGGCTAACTCATCCCCTATTTTAGGAGGTGTTGTAATGGTTTTGTCTCACCTACCATGAATGACTATTATTGCATCTTGATATGTCAATGTTGTGATCACTCCAATAAGGGTATTTACCTCATTTATGATGAGTTTTAGATTGTTGGTTCTATTATGGCATCTACAGTATTCTATTTGTTTGTGCTGGCTTGAGAGTGCTAGTTCTAAGGGAGTTATCACCTCTTCTTATTCATATTATGATTTTTCAAGTTACCTTCTTTCCTTGAAGGGGTATGAAATGCATTTGATGCTCGGTTCTCATGATTGTGGCCTTGGTGGGGTTGTTTCTTTTGTCTAACATGGATAATCAAAATTACCTTGACCTTGAGGTCCTTGGTTAGTTTGACCTTCTGGTTCTACCATTGATTATCTTGGATTAGCATTTGAAGAGTTTAAATCCACACTATATTCTTAATTTTACCATAAATATCTTTAAAATAAAAAGGTTGTGGTGTTTGGGGAGGCCAAATAGAATCCATCCTAAGTTGTGAGGGATTTGAAAATTATTTATATAACCTTAAATGACTATTAAAGCCTTCTAATCACCATAAAACCCTTTAGAACTCTTTAAAAAAACCCTTGTGCACCAAAATTATCAAACCTTGGCATGGTGGGAGGGTAAAATTACAAGTTAGTTTGAATTTAGCATGGTCTAGTACTGTTTAGCAGCTAATCATAAAAGTTGATTTTTCTTGTACAGGTAGTTTGGATGCATCTACTTTGGAAACAATTGTCATGTGTTACTTGTTACACTTGTATTTTATTAATTTTGGGACGATCTCATAAGTTGTTGCAGTGCTTATAGCCAATTGCTTTCTCTTAGAAAAGTTTTTGGGCAATAGCCACTTAATTGCCATCTAATTGTGATGCTTTGACAAATTTATTATGAGGTGTTTTCATTATTTTTATCCCAAAATCAATAGTGGAATTCTTGTTATAACTGATAATACCCTTCTTGGCTCAGATTTTTTTTAATGGAACTCAAATAGAACATGACTAATCTTTTGGATTTGTTGATGTCCTCCTCTTTGGTTTTAGTAGAATCTAACATTCACCCTCTTCTTTATGCTTGTAGATTGATGGATAATAGTTATGAAGAGCGTTACAGGTGTGGGCTATGAGGGTATGATTGAAAAGTGTGATTGTTCATGAAGACCAATGAAAGGCACATACAAATTGGGATTTTACTCAGCTGTGAATGAGATCTTACAAAATTTGATGTTTCCAAGGATAGAAGGAAGTTCCCATTGTAGGAGAAATTTGTTTTTAGGAAAAGATTACGTCTTGAGCTATCAAATTTTGGGAAAGAAAGCATAGGGTATGTCAAGTTCACATGCTTTGAAAAGTTAGCTAATTTTCCACAAAAGAGTCTGATTACTTATGATTGCCTCCTCTTAAGCTTACAATTGCAAGATCTCCATACTGGACTTTATAACTACTATAGAAACACTTATGTGAAAGTCATGCCATTGATAAGTTCTAATATGGGAATAACCTCCTTTTGGTGGTGATATGGGACCCTATTTTAGTATAGTTATTTAATCAAATACCAATTTTGGCAAGTAAATTCAAATAGAGTCAAGGGGATTGTCAAGAAGATTGTTATGTGATAGATCACTCTCATAGTCAAAGATACAATCAGTAACACCTAACTCTATCATCAAGCATGAAGGGTACCATCTTACCGTTCCATATAATCATTACACCTTTAATCCATATGTTTGTCTTCAACCTTCATGGACTCTCATGGGAGCCATCAACCCCTCCAGCAAGAGTGGAGTTGTCACTTTGCTTATCTTGTTATAACAATCACATTAACCATAGGTTAAAGAAGGTTATCATCCATTGAGGTTAATATGTTGTTGTATATAAGAAGCAGTAGTTATATTTCAATTAGGAGTGCTCATGTTGAAACCTGCACTATCAAATTCACTAAGGGTAGCCCGAATAAGGAGAGAATGCTCATACAAAATGAAGCATCAGGGTTATTGACATAGAAATAACACTCAAACCACAATAAGACTATCAATTGTCATTTGAGGTACAATGTAGTCTTAAAGTAGTGGGGGAGACAAATAAATCAAAACCGTCCATGAGGGGATAGTCAAAATAAAATAATGTCACAAACAAGAGGCATTGTCACTTAGCAAATAAGGAATACTGGTATGGATTAGAGCACTAGCATTACAGTCATAACAATCAGCCATGAAACCTTACTTGATTGTCATAACAAGGGTACCTAGAAGACCATCCTATCGATAAAGGACTGCCAAAAGGAGGTTATAAAATGTGTCAATCATGAAATGCATGAAAAATATCTCAAGGAAGCTATGAACACATCAAGGTTGTCCTACCCCATCCTTAGCATCACAAGAAAGTAAATATCAACATTAAGGGTAATTCTTAGGGTTGTCTTATGCATGGTGATATCAGTTTCAGTTTACTCCAAGCACAATTATAGAGAAAGAATACTGCAAGGGCAATGGTGGATAGCCATTTATGTCATGAGATTGTTATAGGTAGCTAGTACAGTCACATCCCTAAATAAGACTATCAAACAACCTACAAGCTGCCATAAGCATAACCTCATAGTTCTTGGGGTCATCGCCATGTTACCCAAAGAAAAAATTGAGTCATTGGGATAGCCTTGAACTACTTTTACAACTGACTTCCTGCCAAAATGATGCTTCACTATTCTCATTTGAAGCATTAAACACTATCATTGAGCACAACCTTAAAAAAAAGGACTTAATTAATCATAATAAAAGCACAGACTTAATGCCAAAATCGAGAAAAAAATAATAATCTGCCAATGCAATAGCATAAAACAATCAACATACCAATAGTATGCTAAATCAATAAAATTGTCTTTCCAATGCCCTAAAACACCTTTTTACCACTTTTCTCATGTCATTCCCTCCACAAATAGGCCATGTATTGGTAGTTGAGCATCTAACTTTTCCCTTCTCAAAAGACTCCAAACAAGTAGATCAATAGTTGTACATTAAGTTATAATAGTTGTGCATTGAGTTATATTTTGTTGGTGTGTTGATGTGGCATCACATGATTTGTAGTTTTTTAGATCTAAATAATATATTTCATTTAATTATAAGTATTCATGATCAACATCGTCAACTTTGAAGTCACAACTACTAATATTATACTATTAAAAATGTTGAGCTTTAAATCCATAAATACTATCATAACTATTGAAACTTGCTCAATAGATCCTCTCCCCTAGATCCTTTGTATATATCTAGATTGAAAATGTTATACATTTGTATAAGACACAAATTTTTACAACAAAAATTGTTGTAAGAGGAATGATGAAAAAAGGGTTGTAAAAATAATAAAATACTATGTGTAGATTTAGGTACAAACTTTGGGACCTCCCATGACTCTACAAAATCAAACACGAAAATAAAATAAAAAATTACATTTCCAAACTATTTATATAAACCAAACTTTTATTATAAATATATTATATATAAACTTCGACCTTTTGTCTTGAAAAAAAAATTACATTTCCAAATAATATAAAAGAACACAAATATATTATATTCATGAATTTTATAGGATTACTATTTAATGATCTTTATAAAAGCCTTAGGATTTCAACTTTTACAACCATTTTTTTCTACATGAACAAACTATTAACTATAACACAAACAATAAATTATTAAACTAGCATTATTAAATAATTACAAATTTAATTTTTTTGATTTGGTATATTACTATTAGACTATTGTAGTAATATCTAATTATTTACTTGTAGGAAATGAAGTAAATCTTGTGATTTTAGAATTTAATAAACATAAATATATAATTTAATAATTAGGCTTAAATAGTTATTTGAACTTAGAGTAATTAATATAAACAAAAATTTAGCTATTGGGTGATGTTGGGTGTCTATGTGGTTGATTGGATTGTGAAAAAATGTTTAGCAATCAATTGTAGAATATGGATATTCAACTTGGAATATAATCTTTGTAATTTATCTTCTATTCCACCAAAGTGTTCTTCTAAATGGATGGGCTTTTTGTGGGTACAAGCAACTCTACTTTAGTTTTTGGTTCTTTGACATGCCTTTTCCCATGGAACTGTGAATGGAAGAGTACATCCTTACTACTTGTATTCAAGTTATAATGCCATAAGGTTGATCATTATTTCTATTTCACTTGGAAAATCAATTAGGAGTCTAAATTTGTAGTGTGATTCTCTCTTTTGAGGTCATCTAATATTGACATTTAGTTCCACATTTATGACCCTCCCCTCATGACACATGCAATGTGGATGAACCACATGATGTTGTTGATGGTGGGCACACCCATCGCTCAACATAATAGCTCATATTAAGTTAGATTGATGGCTCCACCAACCATTGTGGTGATTCCTTCTATGTATTACATTCTTGCCATTATCAATCGAGGTGTGTCTAACTAGGGCAAATGAATTTGTTTCATGAGTTATACACAAATTGACACTATTACAATCAATTTGTTTTTTGGGTAAGATTCTTGATTAGATTTGTTTACATATACTTGTATGCAATAATTTGGTGAAAATTAATTAACATACTCATTTAATTATAGCTCATAAATGTTTGCATATAAATAAATTTTGGGTTGTGAGACCCACCATGCACAACAAGATGAGTTGTGCAGTGAAATTGAAATTAGAATATGTGGATGCTAAAATCTGCAAATGTTAGTTTTTATCATACATCTCCATGATCAAACAAACATAACAAGTTCAACATCCTCATGAAATATTGCACCTAGTTCAAACATGCTAAATGAGATATTGAAACAATAATGAAAACTAAATAAAGCACATAAAACATGAATGCAAATCTATTCCATGGTGGATTGGTGCTCCTTGAATATGTGAAAGAGCCCTTTCCCAATCCCTGATAAGCCAAATGAGATGCTAAATGAACTCAAGTTGCCTATAGTGATAATGCTCTCAAATGTACATGATGAAATGAGAGAAAATGCATTGCATTTATAGGAGAAGTTGAGAGAGAAGAAGCCAAGATTAGGCAATGTGGGACTAAATCCCATCCAATAGGAGAGAGCCACTTGTCACCATGGGATTGGCCTATGCTTGTGCAAGTTTTGGCCAATGTGCCCATCCAAATTTGAAAATGGCCATAAATGCATGTGGTTGAGGGTTTTTGGGGGGAATTGTGTTTGTCCAAAAAAGTCAAACATGAGAGTTAATGAGGGCATATTCCCAATGAGGGAAAATGGGTGTTTTAATAAATCAAATAAAGTGATTTATTGTGCAAGTGGGTGGGTTAGTTAAGAGTTTAGATTTGACTCTAGTTGAGTCAAAAGCTAGAGAATGATTGATTATGATTAGAAGTTAATTAATCCAAATTAATTAACTTGGGGGATTTTAGGGGTTTTAGTATTTGATTTAAATCAGTTTGATTTATTGAATCAAATAAGAAGAAGTTAAGGACTTTAAGAAATAATTTGATTTATTTAATTAAGCCTGATGAAGCTAAGGATATTAATCAATAAATTGTTTTAATTGATTAATAGCAGAATTTGATGCATGATGTTAGTTTTGCATGTCTACATTTTGCCCCTCTTTGAGGCAATGTACTTGTTGCATTGGTTCAAAGAATGATGCTACTAACATCGAAATTAAAAAATTTCTGATTTTTTTGGATGCCCCAGCGGAAATAAGTACGTTAGTACATTGCCCCCTCGAGAGATCGAGCGAAAAGATTCGATTTGAGGTTGATCTCGTGACAAAGAGGTTCAAAATGGATGTGCGGATGGCGAGACTATATGATCTATATGATAATGATGATGTAAATGAGATGTTTGGAAGATGCTTAGAATAACAAATTTATATTATCCTAAACAACTTAAATGATAATGAAAATGAGATGACGTGATTATGTATGAGATGGATATGGCATGATTATGCAAGATAAGAGTGCGGATGCATTGTTAGTGTGAAATAGGATAGAAGAATGAGAGGGATCAACCCTTGAATCCAAGAAGATGCAGGAGTTCAACAAGACAACTTTATTAGAAATGATGATGAATGATCATCATGTATTGCTTATCTAGGGATGGGAGAGATAAAGAGCATAACTTTCCTTATGTTTGATAACACACATAGGTGCGATGCATTAAGGTATTAAGAACTAGGATGGCGTTGTGCCTAGTGTGATGGACTCTGACTCGACAATCAGATAGGAGTATTCATGTTCACACTTGACATACAAAAACCTTGCTAGGACGGACCTAACAAAGCAAGTATTCGCCAAGTTATTTTACAAGAACATCCAACAAGCACAGCAGATAAAAAAGATAATGATCGTTGCCCCATTCCTTTCTCTCTAAACCTGTTTTGTTTAGGCATCATCGAGAGGTCCTTGGAATGAGCGCAAAATAAGATAAGTCAAAAAGACCAAGATAAAGTAAACAAACAAGCTAATGTTCTTCGTACCGCTAGCCAAGACTAACTAATGTGGGGTACCTGATGCTTATGTCCATCGTAGGAAAGCTTTATCCTAGGACATGTAGTGATTAGGGTTTTGATGGGACTGATTTGGGGGATAAGCTATTGATACTCCGAGTTGACCAACTTGCTTGCTTACTGATCTAGACTTTCAGGACTCTGACGATTAGAGTGTTCACTTTTTGAACCTGCTAAACTTGCTGACTGACTCACCAAAGGGTGAAAGTGACGATTGTTTTATTATGAGTGATGACAATCACGGGTTAAAGCGAGATGAAATGGATGCACCATTTTGATTTTTTCAAATGTTTTGAGGTTGTTTTTGGTATTTTAAAGATGTTTTACAAATGTTTTTGGTATTTTTGTGTCTCGGGGGCCGATCAAGGATGGCCTTGCCTACATTTAAGCTTAGAGACGACGTAGTTTAGACTCCAATTGACTTGATTGCTAATGAGATAGATGGGCAAATGGATTTCCATTGCGACAGACGCCTAAAATCTTAAAATGTAACTAGATGGACAAACGAATGCCCCTACGACAGACACCTAACTAGATGGGCAGACGAATGTCATTGCGACGAACGCCTAAAATCCTAAAATGTAAACTAGATGGACAAACGGGTGCCCCTGCGACGGATGCCTAACTAGATGGGCAGACGGATGTCATTACGATGGATGCCTAAAATCCTAAAATGTAACTAGATGGACAAACGAATGCCCCTGCGACAGACGCCTAACTAGATGGGCAGATGGATGTCATTGCGACAGATGCCTAAAATCCTAAAATGTGAAAAAGATGGACAGACGAATGCCCCTGCGATGGACGCCTAACTAGATGGGAAAACAGATGTCATTGTGATAGACGCCTAAAATCCTAAAATGTGAAAAAGATGGATAGACGAATGCCCTTGCGACAGACACCTAACTAGATGGGCAAACGGATGTCATTACGATGGACGCCTAAAATCCTAAAATGTGAAAAAGATGGACAAATGAATGCCCCTGTGACGGACGCCTAACTAGATGGGCAGACGGATGTCATTGCAACGGACGCCTAAAATCCTAAAATGTGAAAAATATGGACAAACAAATGCCCCTGCGACAGACGCCTAACTAGATGGGCAGACGGATGTCATTGCGACGACACCTAAAATCCTAAAATGTGAAAAAGATGGGAAAACAGATTGCCAATGCAACGGATGCCTAAGGACTGACCCTAACTGTCTCGGGGGATGATCAAAGATCAACTTTGCCTATGTTCAAGCTCAGAGACGACGTAGTTTGACAAGGTGAAAGACTGACAAGACTAAATGATGAATTTTTGAAGATTTTATGATATTTCGACATGTTTTTGAGATTTTTTGAATGATTTGGATTTTTTTGGTTTTATGATTTTTTCTGATGTTTTTGAAATTTTTGATTTTTTGATTTTTTGAAATTTTGATGAGTTTTTTGAATGTTTTTGGTTTTTTGCATGATTTTGACGATTTAGATATGGATATGCGATGATATCAGTGCTTTGTTTCAGGATTTTGTTGAAAACCAAGCTTAATGTTGATCAATCAGATTGATGGATTGATAGTTTGACTAAGTGTGTTAAGTCAAACAAAAGTGATAATGCACTTGTAAATTCCAAGAAGTTGTGTTATCCCAGAGTAAACTCGTGCAAAAGAGGATGGTTTGACTAAGTGTGTTAAGTCAAACAAGGTGATTATGGATTTGATAATTTGACTAAGTGTGTTAAGTCAAATAAGATGATAATGCACTTGTAAACTTTGGGAAGTTGTGTTATCCTAGAGTAAACTCGTGCACAAGAGGGTGGTTTGACTATGTGTGTTAAGTCAAACAAGGTGATAATTGGTTGGATTTGATTGATCAAGATTGATGAAGCTTGATTTGCAACAAAATTGTTTTGATGATTTGATGTGCTGCTGACATGCACATTAGATGCGACTGATATTGTTCAGATTGATGTTCAATGAAAGATAAAGCTTGATAAGGAATGTTTTCTTGTCAAAATATGCCATGGGCTAGTGATTTGAATTTTTTGGCTCGCAAATGCTTTGACCAGTTTGATTTCACATTTGCCAATGTTCGGATCACCACATAAGTTAGAGGATATAGATCAAGATTTATTCCTGAAACAAGATGTAAACATCTGCCCCAGTGTCTAGCAATGTTTGAATGACCATGGGTGGATTCTTGGATAGATGGATGGACGAATGAATATGGATCATCTTGCGATAAGATAAGGTGTTCGCATAAAAGATTCTCATTTGGATAGTACTTCTTGGCTCAGATAACGGTAGGTAGGATGGGATCAATGAAAATGACCCATGTCAAGATGTTTACCATAAGCAAGTGTAAAGCATTTACCAAACCTTTATCAAGATCTAGATAAGGTAGATAAATGGCAATGCGTTGGATAAATGGTTCATGGATGAACGAATGATATGGATGGAATGCTGGCTTTATTATGGATGCGATAAGATGCTTTCTCCTGAATTGGCACACATAGATGCTCGATTCTACACATGATGCCTGTTTGCCAGGTTTTCATCATGGTACCTATCCAAAGCGCCACTGAAGTGGTTTTCGCTAGAGGACAATTTTTCTCTTTACTGTTTTCAATCCTTTTTCTGATTTTTTTGGATTTTTATATTTTTTGATTTTTTTGTATTTTCTGAGAAATTTTAAGGTGATACTGAACCACCTGGTACTACTGATGTTGATGTTTCTATCATAACAGGCCATCGATATCTTGCTTGAAGAAGTTGCTTTGCCAAGATACGTGCACTTGAAAGCAAATTTTGAGAAATTTGTTCTACTTTGTTGATACCAAAGTTAACTCTATCTTTGTGCGCACATCGCAATAGAGTGCCTTCTAAATCCTTATGATGAAGGGTTTTTTCCAATACATGGTCAATGTGAGAATTGGATATCATGTGTGGAGGCGTGGATGGAGTGTGTTTAGGAATAAAAGATGGATTAGTCGATAGTTTGGAACCTTTGACTCTCCAAACTTGGGAAGATGAGCAATGATGGGTGGATATGAAAGTGTGCATGGAATTAGGACCAACTGCTCGATACACTTTGTACGTTGCTTGAGAAGCCTGATTTTTCCTTTGTGGACATCTTTGATGGATACTTTTCCCTTTTTGATTTTGCCCCATAGTTTCTTTGACTAATAGAGTTTGATAGGGATAATCTTTCTTTGTATTCTTTGGTATCCATATGTATTTGATTTGTCCTTCGTGCTTCACTACTTCTTTTTCTTTGATGATGTTCTTCGTGCTTTGATTTGAATCTTTCTTTTGTTGTTGGGCCCAATTCGTGGATGGGGTGATGGGTGGATGAAGATTTGTGATATGGCAGGTTGTAGTATTGACATTGGTTTCATCATAAGGATTCTTCGTGCTCTCTATGTTGACGTTTGCTCGAGACGAAGTTGCCCCCAGTTTTGTGGAAATATTACTGATATGTTTGTATCCCTTGGTTGTCACATAACCAAGACCTTGATTCTTAGGATTGCCAAAATTCTGCACTGGTTCCAAGATACCCTGTTCGTGTAGGCCTAACCCTCTGCCTTGTTAATTCATTTGTTGAAACATTTTTTTTGCAATAAGATATGATTTACCTTGGAAACAAGGTGCTAATCCTTCTTTGCTTTGTGGTGGATCTTCAAAAGTGACAACTTCTTTATTGATGAGATAGCTTGCTTTAAGAAAGGTAAGTGATCCAAGTTTATAAGTGATTGGATCCTCCATATGTGGGATGAATCCCTGATTGGTATCTTTAGTTTGATCTTGTGAGATATCAGATTGTAATGCTTCTTCAAGAAGTGTTGATGCTTCATTTTCTTTGAAAAATTCTTCCTCATGATTCATTCTTGGTATGCTTTCACATGATGTTTCTAATTCATTACTTATGTAGGAGCCTTCTTCATGACCCATTTCTAGTGCCATTTTGTGGATGCTAAAATCTGCAAATGTTAGTTTTTATCATCCATCTCCATGATCAAACAAACATAACAAGTTCAACATCCTCATGAAATATTGCACCTAGTTTAAACATGCTAAATGAGATATTGAAACAATAATGAAAACTAAATAAAGCACATAAAACATGAATGCAAATCTATTCCATGGTGAATTGGTGCTCCTTGAATATGTGAAAGAGCCTTTTCCCAATCCTTGATAATCCAAATGAGATGATAGACAATGAGATGCTAAATGAACTCAAGTTGCCTATAGTGATAGTGCTTTCAAATGTAGATGATGAAATGAGAGAAAATGCATTGCATTTATAGGAGAAGTTGAGAGAGAAGAAGCCAAGATTAGGCTATGTGGGACTAAATCCCATCCAATAGGAGAGAGCCACTTGTCACCATGGGATTGGCCTATGCTTGTGCAAGTTTTGGCCAATGTGCCCATCCAAATTTGAAAATGGCCATAAATGCATGTGGTTGAGGGTTTTTGGGGGGAATTGTGTTTGTCCAAAAGAGTCAAACATGAGAGTTAATGAGGGCATATTCCCAATGAGGGAAAATGGGTGTTTTAATAAATCAAATAAAGTGATTTATTGTGCAAGTGGGTGGGTTAGTTAAGAGTTTAGATTTGACTCTAGTTGAGTCAAAAGCTAGAGAATGATTGATTATGATTAGAAGTTAATTAATCCAAATTAATTAACTTGGGGGATTTTAGGGGTTTTATTATTTGATTTAAATCAGTTTGATTTATTGAATCAAATAAGAAGAAGTTAAGGACTTTAAGAAATAATTTGATTTATTTAATTAAGCCTGATGAAGCTAAGGATATTAATCAATAAATTGTTTTAATTGATTAATAGCAGAATTTGATGCATGATGTTAGTTTTGCATGTCTACAGACTATCACCATTGTTTATCAAAAAGAAATCAGGGTACACATATAATCATACTACATATTTAGAAAAATAAATGCTTAAATTGACTCAAATTTCCTATTAGTTCTTTTGTACACACTCCAAACTCTTTAGAATGCACTCCAAACTCATTCGAATGAATCTACACCTTAAACATCTAGAAATTTGAGCCCCTTAGTAAATGCCTTTAGAAAATTTAACATTGATAACATAAGATGTCAAGGGCTCCTATTCTTTACCATATCAAAGATTCATTATCGTGCTAATCTTTGTATATTCCCCAAATTCACATACCAACAATATACACTCGTGAAGGAAAATAAGAAATAATCACTTATGTTTATTAGCAATAACTGAATATTCTAACTCATAAAATTTATCAATTCACTTCAAATTAAAAATACATTTATATATTACTGTCGTTACTAATGGATTGGGTGTAGCTTTTGTTTAGTCCTAGACATGGTGAAATATAAAAGGAGTTCATGCTACCACATGCTTTTGTTTATTTAAAGTCAATTTAATATAGTTGTGATCTTATAACTCGGTGGAGGACAAACAACTTAGGTAATTAAAACAACCCACAAGAAGTTAGATGATCACTAAATGTGATGGATTAAAGGCACTTCGCATGTACTTTTGGTTGGTTTGTAGTCTAAGCATACGTTTCCGTGTCTTCCAATTAACATCGACGAAATACTTTTGCTCACTAATGTGTGTAATTATTATTTTAATATTATTTTTTATATAGATATTGTAAAGAAATAAAAAAGATTTAATATTTTTATATAGAAAATTAGTTATAATTTTGTTATTTTCATTTAAGTTAGGAGTTCGATTTTAGGAGTTAGCATCGTCGTTATTTTATTAAATATCACCACAGTTCATTAGATTTTTACTTTGGATTAGCAGTCACTATATAAACCTGCATCTTCTTGATAAAATCCAATTAGAATGAGGGCGACCCCTAGTAGTACAAGATTTGAATCGTCGATCACTAATTAGCAAACACTCAACAATTACTAATCAATTTACTGACCATGCTCAAACAATTAAATTTTAATGAATATATATATGATCAATTTAATTTATAGTTGTGAATAATTATATGAGAATTTTAAAAAAAGTTGGACATTAATATAAATAAATATATTTAATTGATTTTAGTAGTTGATTTATAATTGTTTATTATTTTAATTATATTTTATCAATTGTAACTCAAAATTGTATGTTTTGAAATTTATTGGAAGGAAATGACAAATTTGGATTGGGTTGTTCAAATTTGGAGATGATTGATTTCATAGCATAAAATTAACTTGGATTGAATGTGATGCAAAATAGAATTCAATGTGTAGGATCAACCTTATGGGCACAAAAACAACTTAACAACCTATGAACTCTCGTACCTACAAAACGTATAATCACCTTGATGTCTTGACCTAAAAACTAGAGACTAGTGGTGTTGATAAACACCTTTGAGAACTCGCTAAGTGGGGATCATATTCTCCTCAATCAAAATGTTTAGTGAACTAATTGAATGACTTGTGAACACAAATTGAAGATAATAATCAACCATGTAGTATATCTATTTGTCATTATTTATATAAATACTAATACATGGTAATGAATGCTTAGATGTGCTCCTTGAATAAGAGATAGATTCTAGATTCACAATGCGTTAAATGAATTAGGGGTTGTCCTTTTATACAACCATCTATAATATAATTTGAAATGTTTCATGTTTTAATTTGGAATGCAACAACTAGTTGAAGGGAGATGACATTGGCCAAATTTGAAATTTGAAATTAAAAAGCTTGGGGTTGATTTTGCACTATGATTTCAAAACATGTAGGTGAACAAGTAAACTAAGGACTAGGACTAGTCCATGGGGACATGTAGAGATAGAATTGGAATAGGTTTAAGGAATATGCCAAATTATATTTGAAAACAAGTCAATTTTGTTGGTTCTTCAACTTGCTTTAAATAATTTCTAAGAAGTTACGAGCCTCTATGATCAAAACCATTGAGAGGATGGGCCAATGAATGAGAGATGGACAAATCTCTCCTACATCTTAGGCTCTACAAATCCTAGTGGGGTATCCCTATAACTGCACATTGGATTCTATATGGAATACAATAGGTCTATCATTGTGAAGTAAATGAAGTGTTCATGTAAATATATCAATAATTCTACAAATATTACACACTCATAAACATTCCTTGTACCCTTAACGCTTAGGCATGAACAATATAAGTTACATGATAATTAGGCTTGTGTATGTTCTCCATTTTTGAAATAAGAGTTTGATAAGGGAAGTAAAGGTATATTGGTGCCAATTCCTTAGGAATGTAGAGTCTTAAAAATCTCACACAACCCTATACTAAGAAGATTAACTCTAAGGTTTAAGTATCAAATGTTATTTCCTTACAACAACTTAAACTTTCAAATTTGTTATAATCACAAAATCATCCTTATTTATCACTTACTATTAATACTACAAATCCTATTTACTACTTGGGAAAAAAATTCACTTTCCTTGAAAGTATACTAATTAGAACTTCAAATATTATAGTGAATGTATAAGAATACATTTTTCACCTCCTTGAAAGTGTAATTCTCTTCAAGAACAAACAATAAAATAAAGGAGACAATCAAGCTATCAAACCCCCATTCATATAAAATAGTAGAAAAAAATCACTAACACATAAATTGAGACACAAAGACCATATCTTTATTCCTTCAAAAAATGACTTACATCATGAGACATTCTCACCTATTGTACCTTACAACAACTCTCAAATTTTAATATCCTAATTAGTTCTATACTTTCCAACCCTTACAAATGAATATGCCCTTAGATTATATAGAAAGCCTATAGGGAACCATAACCATAAATACATGACACTAGTCACACATTTAGTGAAACGTGAAATTCTTAGTCTTTTACATGCCCAAAGTGGGATACCAATATTTTAACTACCTGCTAACTGAAGATGAGTCATTGAGAAGAATATCAAGGCTTTTTCACTACATGGGGTCTCCGTAATTGTTTCTACAAAACAAGACATAGAAATTTACTTTGAACTAATTACTTTTCACAACATATAAGGAATATTTCAGTTGGTACTGATTAGCTTTTCCTAGGGATATGCTAGAAAATCCTTTGATAGGATTCTATGGTTGGTTGGATTTTTAAATTATTTGTATTTTCACTCTACATATATGTCACTTATATTAGTGTGAAAAGAGGTATTATCAAAGTAGTTAGCTTTTAGCCTACTTAGTAGATTCCTATTCACACTACACTTAAGCTTACCTAAAGGCTATCTAGACTTTTGTCTTAGCTCATGTAGACTCACCAAGTGTCTCAACACTTGTCCATAGAGTCCCACACTTGTCTCATACTTGGAGGGGTAGTCATAGTTTGACTTCTACCTTTTCACCTCTTCATCCTTGTCTTTATAAGAAAGGATCATTTGTACATTTTACAACACATCACATGCTTATGATATTTTCTCATTTTGCATATGCTCATTTGTGGACTGGTTTGAGTTTGTAAGAATATCTTGGTTGCTCCAACATGGTATCAAGGTAAGCTTGCAACTCTAATCCCTTTCTCTCTTGAATTTGTGAGGGTCATGGAAATCAAATCTTAAAATTTGTCTCCTAGAGAAAAATAGACATCACAATTGCACTTAGAAGGGTCGAGAGATAAATTTTCATTTTTAACAAGTTTGTATGTTTGGAAACAAATGAATTTTGGAGGTTTTGGAGGCCCATCCCTGGATGGTTGTATGAATATGTATGGACATATAGTCATAATACTATGCTACATTAGCAATTTTCCTCGACCTTTGTGCCTTGATTCATGTTCATTCATCTCGAAATGTGTGTTGTCTCAAACTCTATGCAACGATTTTTTAAATATATTTTTTAGTTTTTGCAAGGTACAATATTGTGCAGTGATGATGTTAGTAGTCAATCTACACATTACCTTGTTGATGTTAGCGCTATGCATTCAAAACCACTTGCACCCAAGATTAGTGATTTTTTGACTTTCAGAGTGGTTTTGGACTTTTCGAGTGGTTTTTCAAAAATTGAAAAAGTGGTTTTGGAATATTTCGGTCATGAAGAATAATTTGGTAGAATTTTGGAATATTCCACTATTGACGTCATCATGACCTTAACATGACATCATAAATTTCTTCCCAAGTTTGCCCCTTCACTATTGGCCTATTTTTTATTTTTGGCTCAACTTCAGGAGCCTCGTTCTCAGGCATACAAATATCTTTTTGAGTGATTTTTTTTCATTCTACATATTTTTTTTGTCCTCTATCTAATGGCATGATTGTTTTTATAATATGATTTATAGATTTTTTTAAATTAGATTCGTAGAGGACACCCTGCACAGTTCTTGTTTTTTGAACTTCAGAGGGCTCATTTGGGCTCATACAAATTCTTTTTCTGGTCTGATTTTTTAGAACTTTTATGATTTTATGAGCTCTACACAATAGTGATGTTAAATTTTCATAGTTGTGTTTCATAATTTTAAATTTTGAGCATGTCTCTTTTGAAGTTTTATACATAAAACCCACTTTGTGGAATTTGTAATACAGTAAAATAAAGTGTCATATCACTATATCCTTTCAAGGGGGTCATGCTTGAAATAATGGGGTTTTTCATTTTTTATTTTTTGTCAATCTCTTGAGGTTTGAAAAGCATACTTTTGTAGAGGAGGGGGATCGGTTGCTTCAAACTCCAGGTCATGGGAGATTCCTAAGAAACAAGCTGCCCTGATCTACCTCAAGCTTACTAAATGAATCAGAAAGGTTGAAAGTGTTAAGACTAAAAAGGAAGAGCAATTAGGATGCTACTGTCCTTTTTCTAAATCAAATGTTTCAAAGGGTTAGATGAGCTGATTTCCAAAGTTTAATCTACTACCTAGATAGCTCACTACTTGAGGACGACAGTGCAAGACATGGACTCCAACGCAACACACTGGCATCCTAGTGGTGTGCTGACATCCATACAAACATAGAGTCTAAGAGATAGATAAAAACATTGGAGATACAACTAACAAACTGACGAATAAGGTTTTATGCTACGAAAGAATATGGAGTAAGTACAAGAATAAAGTACAATAAGAAGAATACTTTAACTAACTATGCTCAAATTGATGAAGAAGGTAAGAAAGTGATATCGAACTCCTCGTAACTTGATTCTTTGAATAGCTCCAACCAAGAAGCACCTAAACACACAAGAACAGGGAAAATTTTGGGGTTAATTTTAGAGGACTACCTCAGTCAGTCCCTCACTTTGGTGTTTCCACCTCCACGGACAGCCAAATAGCAACAATGTAGAGAAAATAGTGAAAGAAGTAGAAAGGAAATAGTGCTAAGAGAAAGCACCAACACAAGTATGCTACATAAATACACAAAATGATGCAAATATCAAGTGACAATGGAGGTTATCACCTTCACAACTATGTGCTCTCAAGGCAAGTAGAGGAAGGAGTGATCTTGCAAGCTCTCCAACAACAACATTAGCACAACACACAGAGTGTGGGAGCAAAAGATCCAGCAACTTGTAGCTATGATGGAGTGGAGCTGAAGCATGAAAATGTGAGAGAATTGATCAAGAGAGCATTAAGAATGTGAGTGAATCTAAGAAGGAATGAAAGAATGAAGTAATAAGAAATTTGAATGGAAAGAAGGAGGCAAAAGGGTCATTTTGAATTGGTCAAGGGTGTAGGAAGCATTACAGTTTGCACCTAATGGAGAAGTGTAACACCTTTGCAGATTCTAGAGGCAAGAATCCTGTTAGGACTATAGTGTAGTGCATGGACATTCGCACGGCGCGCATGTGCCCCTAAAAAATTCCTCCATCGAAACACAAATGATCTGTCAAGTGGATGAAAAAAGGGTGGCAGGCATGGAATTGCATCATCGGATTTTATTTTCTAAGGTAAGGGTGATGTAAATGGGGAATTTTCCTAGGGGTGCAAATTCATGCCATTACATTTTTCCTCCACTTTAGCGAGCTTATGTGCCAATAAATATGAGGTAAAGTAGAAAGAAGTTGAAGAGAATATACCTAAACCGTTGAGGAAGCAGTCTACAATCTGACATACTTGGGTGCAGGAAAAAGAGAGATGGCTCCATAGGTACTCGGTCCTGAGGATATTTGAAAAAAAGTGCCACAGGTGCTTAGTCTTGCAGAAGTTGAACAAAGGTTTTGCAGGTGCTTAGTCCTATAAAATTGGTTCCACGGGTGCTCAATATCATAGAATATGAACAAAGGCTCTAAGGCACTCATTCTTGTAGAATGAAAGCGCTTCATAGGTGCTCGGTCCTGCAAAGGGGGCATCACAATTTCTTGATCCTACAAGGCCTGATGTGAAAGGACTCCCGAAATGCTCAGTCCTGAAGAGTTGGAAGCAAAGGCCCTTATAGGTGCTCAGTCCTGAGGAGTTGGAAGCAAAGACCCTTACATGTGCTCGATCCCCCAAGCTTGATTATAAAAGTGGCTTCATAGGTGCTCGGTCCTACAAAGCAACATGTTAATCTGCATATAAAACATGTCAGATAGAAAAAGTCATGTAGACAAATAGTCATATCATGGAACAAGCAATTGAAGGAGAAGCTTTCAAAGGGGTCTCTTGGGAACCCTTCAAGATAGAAAGGGGTCTGTGTAGAGGGACACATTGTTTGGAAAGTGAAACATTTTTTGCAAATGCTTCTAGTATCAAGGAATCCTTTTGATAGATCTATTTCATCAAGGAATCCAATGGAAAGAATACTCCCTCGCAAGGGTAAGTTTTCAAACTTCTTCATCAGAAAATTTACTCCCTTATCGATGGTGAATTTTCAGACTCTTTCTCTATGAATCCATTTTCGAAAGAAAAGGTCCAATAGGGGTCCTTGTTGAAGACTACAAATTTTGAAAAATGAAGGATTTTCAGTGAAGGATTCGTTGGCCACTGATTACACCTTATTAAAAATTAGAGAAGTTTGGTATTGCCCCCTTAGGATGATGTATGTTGAACATAAAGGCATGTGACATCCTAAGGAGAGAGAAGAAAGTGACGTTGTGGCCTGTGATACTTGACAAGATGTAAACATGTAAATATTGTCATGCACACGAAGGACAACACATAGGCACCACAACATCATGAAGCAAGCAATAAGAAGGACAAACAAAGAAAATAAAGCAGATACAAAGAAATCAAGAGATAGGGGGATCTAGGAGTTTGAGGTTAGATCAGTTCATCATATATATAAATAGGTAACACTCAACGCATAAATGAAAGATCATCAATCCCCAAAGTTCCCAAATCCAAAGAAGAACACATGAAGACAACATAAAAAATAAAAAAATGGGTCAACATGGAAGGAAGACCTAAATGCCTCCAACACTTTGCATCATCCCCAATTGTCAAAAATCAAGTTACGTCAAATAGAAGAATGATAAAGCACAAAGGAAGTTTACAAAAAAAATTCACTCTTGTATCCAAGCACCTACAAGGGTGGCAAGGTTCCTCCAAGAACACATAAAAAAAAGCATGGGGGAAACACAACACACACACAAATATAATCTATAGATAAAGAGGAGGTGCTCGCTAGTCCTCATCAACTAGGTCATCGTTCTCCCAATATAGATCATTATATGAGGAGAGCAGACAAGCCTGCAAGGGTGAGATAGCAAGAGGAGAACCCTTCGACTCTCCTACAACAAGTGCCAAGGAAGAAGGCCCCTTGAGGTCTCCTTCACTCAACTCCTATGAGGTGAAAGTCATCGATCTCAAAAATATTGCTAACAGAGCCGAAACAACATCCACTGAGTTGAACATGCACTTAATAGGAGTGCCATGTGTCAATTGGGTGGGTGAAGGAGCTGCCCAAGATCCACCGTCAACCTCATCTAGAGGGACAATGGAAAACTCCAAGGATGTTGCGGTTGCCTCCGTAACAAGGACGACACCAGCCAAAACAAAACCCTCTCCCAAAGAAGGTGATCCCTTCTTCCAACCCCCATTCGAAGCAAGGTCATCCTCCAACTTACACTTCAGTAGAGGATGAAAGATCCCCATAGAAGAAGCGAAAGGTGAGGTGGAAGAAGATAGATCCATAACAAAAACCACCATGGTGTTCGACATGTCCATGGGATGGGAAAAAGGAGGGACGTCCGAAAGGGACATCAAAAGAGGGGGCTCAATTGAGGGAGCGATGAACACTTTCACCCTTTTAGGGTGAGGGTCATTAGCATTCGTTAGAGGAGTTAGAAGAATTGAGGCGAGTGGAATTGAAGCAAAAGGGGATAAAGGAGGAGGCACATTATGAGATGTAGAAATAGGAGCTATTGGCTCCCCTTCTGCCTTCTGCAAGGCATCTTGTTCAATAGCCAGAGCCTTTCTCTGGCACTTATGCTCACGTGCAAGTTGATTTCGAAGAATCTAGGAGCTAGAAGTCATTGTTTGAGAAGGAACATGAGGCTCCTATTTTGACATAGGAGTGTCCTCCACAACCGTTGTCAGTGGAAGGAAAAAATCTTAGTAAGAATATGACCAGGAGTAGGAACACTAACAGGTGGAGAAGTAAACTCAGGCGCCTCAGTAGTGAGCCTCTTTTCATTCACTATTAGAGGGATAGGAGCATTAGGAGAATGTGGAGGCCTGAGACATTGAGGAAACTCCACGAGGGACCTTCCCCTTGCCATAAATAGCATGCCTCAACACCATGGGCAAGACAAGAAGCTCGAATACTCGACTCTTGGATTTTTGCCAAGCGGGCACCATTGGGATCCCCATGCGATGCATGGGAGCAGAAGCTGAAGGCACCGTAGCAGGGCGAGAAGTGGAAGCAGATGGAAAAGAAGATGCCGAAGAAGAGGAAGGCTCACCGACTTGAGCAAACTTCCCCTTCCCCCATTTTTGAGAGGAAGAGGTAGCTTACTGTTGCGCAATCATAGAACCTTTGACTAAAATGGTGTGAGGGGAAAATAAGGTAGGTCACCTTCATTGTAATGCCCCTAGTCTTATATTTGACATACGTGCAGTATAGTAAGTCTGTTCTCAGGGGAAGCAGACCGATCAGGGTAGACCAAAAGTGATTTAATGAGTAGCCCCTGTGCGACACTAGCGACTTGTACCCGGTGTTGTGCACAACATGCATAGAGCCCTCATGAGAAAACTTTAAACACTTATGGATTACCGAAGGGACCGCATTCATGGAAACCAACCATGGGATGTCCAGTTTCACCTTGAACAATTTTGACTCTAGGATAACATCAAAAGTGGTATCTACAGCCCTGGGTCCTACCAAGACTGGAAGAGTAATGGACCCAAGAGGAGAAACTAAGAGTCCGTTGTGCATACGTATGGTGGTTTTTGACTTCTCATATTCGTCTCTATGTAGAAATTTTATCAATAGAGTCTCTCTTGTTATAACGTTCACATGACTCGTAGGGTCAACCAGAACACCAGTTACAATGTTCCCATTGATGCAAGCAGGAATGTACAAGGGGAAAGGCTCTTTGTTCATAGGAAGGTCTTGCAATGTGAAAGTTATGTCTGGAGATCCATTCGTAGGTGGAGTTGGAGGAACATGTGTAAATTAAACCACATTTACGTACTTCAAGAACTTAGGAGAAGTGGAATTAGAAGGTTCAACAATTAGGTTTACAGAGTGAGACAAAAATGGGTCCGTGTAAATCTACAACTCACTATTGGCCTTTGCCATAGGCTTGTTCACATTCTACTTCTTCCCATCGAGGCAAATTGTATTGTCATCGATTCGATCTATCATCTCGTGATGCAGGTACATACATCTTTCGATATGGTGTCCATGGATTTGATGGTACTAGAAAAATGTGTTCTCTATGTACCAAATAGGGTAAAGTTCATTAAGGGCTCGAGGATTTGGCAAGGTTATCACTTTATATTTAAAAAACTTCCTCGGAATAGATGAGTATGATTCCAACAACTTCATGAATTGTTTGTTGCACTTGAGGCCTTTGTCACTAGACACAATAACTACATTTGCAACAAATTTTCCTTTACCAAAAATTGACACAATAGACCTACCCTTGAGATGGGAGTGTGAGGAAGATCCCCAAACTGAGCAACCGTTTGTTGGTACTCTCACAATGTAGCACACAAATGTGCAAAAGGCTATTTCATCAAAGTAAATTTCTCCCGCTAGGACCTTTGCAGGTTGTCAATAAAAACCTTCTAGACATCTAAGTCAGGAAAAGGATAAGATATATATGAAAATAATGCTTGATGGTGAGCTATAAAATCAATTATCTTTTCATGTTCTCCCTGCTTACACCCGACAAGATCTGAGAAGGCCATCTTCGGCCTGATGTTCACTTGGAACTGTCTAAGAAATTGATTTACAAGTTGATCAAACAAAAATATGGAATTATCAGGCAAGGAACAATACAACTCAAGGGTTGTATCCTTGAGAGATCTCAGAAACAACTTGGCCATTAAGGCATCATGATGGAAGAAATCCGTACACATGGCATTGAATGCTAAAACATGCGTTTTCAGATCTCCTTTACCGCCATACTTCTCAAATTTTGGAATCTCCATCCCCTAGGGAATATGAGTGTTTAAAATTGCTATCAATAAGGGACTGTGATGGAAGAAAGGTTGAAAAATCAGTTGGGAGGTGGCCTGGGATAAGTTTTCTAGCTGATTTTCCATCTGGCCCATGTTTTATAGCAAGACATTCAAAAAATGATTAGACGATGAAATCAGACCAGTGGAACCACCACTAGAGCCACCAAAACCGTTGGAACCACCACCCCCCATTCTGCTAGGGTTCCCACCACTAGTGCCAACATTACCCCCAGGGTTAGTACTGTAGACACTCAAATAGTCAAATCATATGATTTTTTTTGATTAATTAACATCATTTTTTCCTAAATCATTTTTGTACTAACCAATTAATTAAATAATCTTTATTATATAGTTAAAATCATCAATTTCTACTATTAATCAAGTAACTAAATTTATTAAATTAATTCACTTCCTACTCACTAATTTTCACCATATTTGATTAAATAAATCAAATTATTTAATTAATTCCCTAAATTCCTCTCATTTGATTAAATAAATAAAATTATTTAAATCAAATGTCATAAATCCCCTAACCCACTTAAGTCGATTTAATTCTAAATTAATTAACTCTAATCTCCTCCTAATTCTCATTACCCATTTATTTAGCTTTTGACTCAACCTTGGTCAACTAAACCCATGATCAACTAACCAACTTGCACATGAAAACCATTTCTTCTAATTAACTAAATAGCCTATTTTCCTCACAATGACATATTCCTAGGAATATTCCCCTCAACCACCCATTCATAAATTTCCATCCAAAAGACTTTTAAAGCCTCTTACAAAGGTCTTAAATACTCTTACAAGATCCACCTTTTCCTTAAATGGCCTCTTACATGCCAACCATATTCATTCAATTCCCTTACATCCTCTTACAAACCCACCGACGTGCCTTAAATTCTTCACATTTTTCAAAATGTGCTCCACACACATCCCCATGGCTTTTATTAGTCTTGTGACAAGTGTCACACTGCTATTGGCCTCCATCTTAGTCCCACATTCACCAATTTCATCCATTCTTCAACCCTTCACTCCTATAAGTAGAGGCCTCTTCTATTTGATATGGATCCACTTTCATGAGAGCAAAGGCAATATACTCATCCAACAATCATCCAATTGCTATCATTATCTTTGAGGGAAATTGGTATTTATCAAATCCATTTTTCATTCATCCACAACTTGAAAATATAAAAATAAATTAATTTTAATAATACATTTTTAATTTTTTTTTGGATATATAAACTAGGCACAAAAAGGGGGCTTAACCCCAAATACAACATTTAACTAGTCATGAAACCATGGAAAAATTACAAAAAATGTAGACTATAGCCTATACTTGAGGCAGTTCATGCACATTACTCACCGCTCTAGTCCCAACATCTAGACTTCAACCTCCATTGCCACCACTTCCACATCGCTTCCTTCCGCACCACCACAATCCTGGCCTTTGGCCCTAGTCGGCAACGTCAATAATGTGAGCTCTTCCGTCAAGTTTCGTACCCTTATTAAAACTCCTTCAAAAGAGTTATATTTCCTGCAACTTCAGTCAAGTGGGCCTCCACATCATCGCCGAAACTCTAGATGATGAATGGAATCCATGGGCCATTAATTGGTAGGGTCAATTGTGACTGAAAGTTGTCACCCAATCTCAACCCCAACCCCCCACTGTCATGTCCAAATAGTATTCTATAGCCTCTCGCCACCTCACTTTCACTAGCTTCCACATCAGAAAACGTACCATATCTCTCTCCTCCCATGTATGAAGCAACCACACCATAAACATGGAGGTAATATCCAAGTTCACTTTGAACCAATAGGAGGAGAAAATAAAATGAACACCCAAGCTCCTTTTTATTGCCTCCAAATTTTACACGTCCTCGACATTGAATATGTGATGCGAAATAGAACTTGATGTGTAGAATCAACCTTATGGGCAAAAAAAAAACTTGAAAAACTATGAACTCTTGTACCTAATAAATATATAATCACCTTGATGTCTCGACCTAGAAAATAGAGGCTAATAGTGTTGATAATCACCTTTGAGGACTTGCTAGTGGGGATCATATTCTCCTTAATCAAAACCTTAAGTGAACCAATTAAATGACTTGTGAACATAGATTGAAGACAATAATCAACCATGAAATATGTCTATTAGTCACTATGTATGCAAATACTAATGTGGAGTGAATTCTTAGATGTGCTCCTTGAATGAGAAATAGATTATAGATTCACAATGCATTAAAATGAATCAGGGTTGTCCTTTTATATGACACTCTATTATACAATTTGAAATGTTTCATGTTTTAAGTTGGAAGACAACAACTAGTGACAACAACTAGTTGAAGGGAGATGGCATGGGTCAAATTTAAAATTTGAAATTAAGATGCTTGGGGTTGATTTTACACTATGATTTGAAAACATGCAGATGAATGAGTAAACTAAGGACTAGGAATAGTCCATGGGGACATGTAGAGATAGAATTGGAATAGGTTTGAGGAATATATTAAATTATATTTGAAAACAAGTTAATTGTGTTTATTCTTCAACATGCTTTTAGTAATTTCTAAGAAGTTGTGAGTTTCTATGATCAAAACCATTGAGAGGATGGGCCAATGAATGAGAGATGGACAAATATCTCTTGCACTTTAGGCTCTAAAAAACATAGTGGGGTACCCTTATAAATACAATTAGATTCTATATGGAACATAATAGGTCTATCATAGTGAAAAGTAAATGAAGTGTCCATGTAAATATATCAAGAATTCTACAAATATTACACACTCATAAACATTCCTTCTACCATTAACGCCTTGGCATGAACAATATAAGTTACATAATAATTAAGCTTATGAAAGTTCTCTATTTTTGAAGTACGAGTTTGGCTGAGGAAATAAGGGTACATTGGTACCAATTCATTGGGAATGGAGAGTCTAAAAAATATTACACAACCCTATACTAAGAAGATTAACTCTATGATTTAACTATTAGATGTTATTGCCTTACACCAACTTAAACTTGCAAATGTGGTCTAATAAAAAAATCATCCTTAGTTATCCCTTACTAATACGACAAATCCCACTTACTACTTGGAAATATTTCTCTTTTCTTCAAAGTATACTAACAAGAACATCAAACATTATAATGAATGTGTAAGAAAATATTTGTTGCCTTCCATGAAAGTGTACTTCTCTTCAAAACCAAACAATACAAAAAATGATACAATCAAGTTGTCAAGCCCTCATTCATGTAAAATAGTAGAAAAAAATCATTAACACAACAATTGAGACACAAAGATCATAACTTTATTCCTTCAAAAAGTGACTCACATCATGAGACTTTCCCATTTATTTTCCCTTCTAACAACTCTCAAATTTCAATATCCTAATTAGTTCTAGATTTCCCAATCATTACAAATGAATATGCACGTACATTATATAGAAACCCTTTAGGGAACCATAACCCTAAATACAAGACATTGGCCACATGAAGCGAAAGGTTCAATGCTTATCTCTTGCATGCCCAAATGGGATACCAATATTTTAACTACCTACTAATTGAAGATGAGTCATTGAGAAGAATATCAATGGTTTCCTACTACATGGGGTCTCCATAATCATTTCTACTAAACAAGACATAAAAATTTAATTTGAACTAATTAATTTTCACAACATATAAGGAATATCTCAATTGGCATTAATTGGCTTTTCCCAGGGATATGCTAGAAAATCCTTTGGTCGGATTCTATGGTTGGTTGGATTTTTGAATTATCTATTTCATGTCATGTTTTCAAACTTTGCATAAATGTCAAATTTTCTTCTTATCTTCTTATTTTCTCCTTGCAATCATTTTTTTTGGCTTTTGTATGATCAATCAGATTGTATTAGCCTTCAAATCCATCTAAAAAACCTTTGAAATCACTTTTCACTATTTATTCCTCTTTTTGTTAGGTTTTTAAGTTTTCATGGAACATGCCCAAAGAAATGGGGAAAATTAAGGACCTTGAAGAATGGCTGAGGAAATAGGGAAAATCAAGGATCTTGGAACATGCTTGGGGAAATGGAAAAAAATAGGGACCTTGGAACATGCCCAATGAAACAAGGACAATTAGGTACTTGGAACATGCTCGAGAGATGGGAAAAAGTAGGGACCTTGGAACATGCATAGGGAAATGAGAAAAAATAGGGACCTTGAAATATACCTAGGGAAATAAGGAAAATCAAGGACCTTGGAATATGCCTAGGGAAACAACAAAAAGTAAGGACCTTGGAACATGCTTGGGGAAATGGGGAAAATTGTGTACCTTGAAACATTGATGCAAAAGTGCCTAAAACTTTTAAAAGTTTACAAACCTGCTAAGTAAAATTCAACTTTCCAAACTCACAATGCTTATTCCAACTTGCACAAATCCATACGAGTTTCAAATTGAGAAAATCCTATACATAATTTATATCGCAACCTCTAAAAGTTGAAACTTAAGACCTTACAAACTATTCATTCCCATGGGGATTTAGGGATTGAGAGAACTTGCAGAACTAGGGACATGTTCTAATGTCCCTAAAACTTTTGAAAACCCAAAAATTTGAAAAGGTCAATTTCACATAGACAAATGTATCATTATTTAGCACTAACTTTCACAAGTATCCCATAACTAATTTCACTAGGGAGTTTTATATAGAACATATTCTAGATGAACACCCTTCTAAGGCAGAGATTAGAACCTTCCCATAATAACCTAATAGAAGAGGAAAAACTAACCCAACGAACCTTGATACATTCTAATGTTTTTAGTCTCACTAATGATCCTTTCATTTGTAAATTTATTTATTTATTTAATTAATTTGTGAATATAGTAGAATGACATGGGTATATCTCCCTAGGAGTAAATTTGAAGTCTTCAATTGGTTTAAATCATTTAAGGACCTTGTAGAAAATTAGACTAATAAAAATATTAATATTTTAAGGACTAATAATGATAACAAGCTTTGTTTAGTGATTTTGATAGGCTCTATAAGGATCATGGAATATAAATTCATAAGGAAAACATACACCCCTTAATAGAATGGAGTTGTAAGGAGAATATAAAGAACATTGGTGGAGATAGCTAGAAGAATACATAATGGGGCTAGCTTAGAACAATTTTTTGTGTCGAAGAGGTTGCTATAACTTTTTATTTGGTTAAAATGTCTTCTACATTAGGTTTTATAGATAAGACACCTATAAAGATGTGGTCAAGAAAAAATACTTCATTGAGACTGTTGGTGTTTTTTCCGATACACCTTAGGAAAACTCTAGAAGGTGGCCAACCTTCATGATCAAGAATCCTAAAGATGAATGGCCAACTCAATGGGTAAAGGTTTTCAAGCCTTTCAACCCTACACTTTAGGCTCTTTGGGACTAGGGAGGGTATTTCCCAATCGCGTTCACACCGATTATGCCAAAATAGAGAACACTTCTTCACAAATAAGCTCCTCTCAAGTGCAAATAGACATTACTCATCAAAGGTTTGGCTGAACTTTACACAAATAATCGTTTATTTGCTAGGAATGAGGGTATATTTCAGGCTTATGTCTCAGAATTGATAGAATTTGAATAAGCATTTTCACTATTGTGAATCCATGGCTAGGCATTTTAGCTAATTCATTAGATTACAAGAATTCGTGACAAATAGGCCAGTGCCTCATTAATTGGGTAAAAGGAGTCAAGTATGAAATAGTTGGTAACACACGAATTATTTAACCCTAAAATAGGTGGACTATTTTCATAATGCCTTACATCACAAAAACTCACAGTATCTAAAGCAGTACTTCTTACCAAAATCCTGTGCAAGTTCCTACAGACCTACAAGTCTCTTCAAGTTTTTAATTAACCCTTTAAGTTAAAATAAGAACATAGTCATACATTCAATTAACCACTGAAGATAAATGAAAAGACACTTGATATTTTCATTTATAATATGTAACAACTGCATACATGAGAGTACACACTTTATTTTTGCAGATTTGCTTCAATATCAGTAATTCGTGCAAAACTATTTAAGATTATCACATAAAAAAATCATACCCAAAACAATTTACTGGCATATCTATCAGATGTTCTGTATTACATTTGTTCACGGTATTCTACCTAGGTCGTTTTGGACTCAAAATTTTGACCTCTACAATGAGCCTTGAAATCTCTTTTATAACACAAGAGAGCAACAAGCATCGGGCTCATTACAATTACATTTCATGATAATTTCAAACATAATTTCATTTCATGTGGTCTCGTTCCTGAACTATTACATTTAATCATTCATACACAACGGGAAAGCAAAAGGCAAAAAGGCAAAAAGAGCGCCAAGCCATTTGTTGAAGATGCCACACAAGCCTTCCAAAAGGCGCTATCACCAAAATCAGCACGTCATCCAATACCAAAGAAAATCACCATCATCATCAATAGCAAAGACCACCAAACTAGCCAAGTATGAGTCAAACACCACAGCACCTAGAAACTAGACACCAATAAGAAGAGAAACACGGGTGTTACCCAACCTTGTCAGCCACCGAGTAGACACCCTCACTAGGCTCCTTGATAGAGAGTGGATTTGTAACGATTACATTGTCATCCAAGTCACTATATGGCACAAGAGAAACATGGCAATGGCCAACGCCAGGGTTGGCTCCTCCTTCCTCTCTTGAAGAACTATTAGAAATTATACCTAGAGCATTGGGCTTTCCTGAGCAAACCCTAGGACTTGGACTTGTCCTTGTTAATTCTTTCACAAATGGAACAAATCCTTTCCCTTTAGGTTCAACCAATTCCCTTAAGCCATTCCTACTTCTAAGATTGTAAGTGCTCTTGATAGTGGTTCTCTCAACCTTTCTAAGAATAGTCCTCCTAGCTTTTGGAATGATTGGCATCTCCACCACAATGGGTTTTTCTTCAGGCACATACACCAATGGTTCTTGCAAACTCAATCTTCTTGACCTACGGATTGGTGTAATAGGGGAAACCGACTCACTCATTCTTACAACCAATACTTAACCAGAGCCAATTACACAAGGGAAAACACTAGCTATAACCTCTAGAACACTCCCACATAAGCAATGAAAACCCCAAAGCACCAGACACAGAAAATTACTGAATTGCAGCAAGAATACCACATGCAAACATACTTACGTACCATGAGATATCAAACAATCACCTTTGTGAGAGCTCTTTAAGCATCCACAATTCACTCCTCCAACGCCTATGACAATTATTTATGGGCCTTGATAAATGTAGATGATCAAACAAACTACAAAAATCCCCATTAAATAGAGGAGTTGAAAGCACATTGCAATTAATGGCCATCCTGGTTCGCTCGCATGAGCAAAAAATCAATCACTGCATGTCGAATCTTAGTTGTTGATTGCCCAGGCTTTAAAACTCAATCAACGAGGCCCATTAAAGATCGCCACTTGCTTTATTAATCATACTTAGAAACAATGAGGAGATGCTTTAAAATTGCCATGTACCTGTCTACATCCTTACTCCATCATCCTCAACACGCGCGCTGTTGATCCTGACAATCACAGGAAGATCTGGGCCACGAACCAAATCACATTGCCCATCGCGTCTTCATTTCCTACTTTGGAGCCCCATCAAGTGATGGAAGTGAAGCCAATGATGAGATATCAATTGTCGATTTCAATCACAAGAGGATTCTGATCAAAGATAGTTGTTTGCATCGCTCATCATGTCATTACTCAAGACCGAGCAACCCTAACCCACAATAGATTGAGGTCGCACAATGGGGAGGCACTCTACCCATTAGTAGTCATAGGTTCCACTTTGAAAAGTAGAAGACAACCAGCGATAGTGGGAAGGCTAGCGACGAGACACAAGCCATTGATTTTAATCACAGAAGAATTTTGGCCACTAACTACACTCCCATTGCTCATCACAAGTCATCCTTTCCTTGGCCGATTTCAATCAGCGAGGCCCCATTCCCACGTGATGGGAAGTAACTCAAACATCGGTGGTCACGAGTTCACTTGTAGTCTGCACAAAACAACCAACGATAGTTAAAGGGCCAATAATGAGTTAAATGATTAACTGCATCACTCATCGGGTGTTGCATCCTAGTGGTGGTAAATGAACATGTGAGCGGCGATGAAGGCCAAACGGTGGAAAGAACTCAATATCACTCATCGCAGGTTCTACATGGGTATTTTCAAAGGATCGTGCGATGGGCGATAGACCACTCAGGGCTTGACTTAAGATGCCTGAGAGCACATGGGCTTAAAGTTGTTATTTTTTAAAAGAGGGGGCTTCCTAGCCATGACGGGGAGACTAATGATGGGGTTGGTAAAAGGATGGGGCTTGAGGTCATAAAAGGATTATGAGGCAACCGGTAATCGATAGCCGAATAAGCCGGTCAATGCAAAATTAGAAGGTCGAGGGCCAAAAAAGGGTATGAATGTAAATAGAACCTCAAAAACACCAACCCTAGTGACAATCAAGACTTGAGCTATCAGGATTTAATCATGAAATTCAGTGGAACCAGGAAAATTTTAGGGGTTCCACCAGTGGCTCTGACTGGGAATGTAGGCCTCCTACAGGCATAGCAAGATCTCAGATCTCTGGTTGGAACAGACCAAGTGCCTTATCCATTGGGTGCCCCCAAACTGCTCCTATACATAACCTCCCCCTTTTTTTATTTGGTGGCCCTAGGCCACCAAATGGAAAAGAGAATCAATTCTTTCCTCTATCAAAAACCTTGTCCTATTTTACTTGTAATGGGTGCACAAGTGAGTTGAGCACCTTAGGACAGTCAACATCATTATGATTGACATCCTCGATCCCATCCAGTATAATGCTGCCCCTTTCACCAACTTCCTACACCCATAGCCCATCATATTGAACTGGAGCAGTACAACATTCATTGTTTGCCTGATCATAAATTTGGACATCACATTCCATTTGCAAATCAAATTGGAATCTATCATATAGACATTGCTATATATTGGGCTCAACCTCTGAAGTGTCAAGGAGAAAAGGCTTATATTCAACAATAGTGTCATTGCACCTGACGCGAGTATTGTCCTCATTAGATGCGAGCAATTCTGTGATAAGGTTCAAAAGATGAGGGGTATCTACGAAGAATTCAAGTGCATATTCATACTTGTTAACACCATATTTCATGCTATCTACACCCCTTAGTTGCTCCTCACCTAAGTCAAACAGCCCTACAATATCCACATAACCTGAGGGTTTACCAAAATGTCCTTTCTTGCTAGCACATAGTAGGACCAGCTTAGGATCCATAACATGATCACCCAAAAGTGGACTTCTCCCTTTGCTAGGGTGTGTATCACTTTCCTTAGTATGAAAGGTTAATAGTTCATTCGTTGCTTCATTGCAATAATCCTGAACCACATGGGCATGGGTATATTCATCAATTCATGCTTCACCACAATGGACATTCACTGCCTTACCTTGGACATCTTCATCAACAGTGGTATTGCACCCAGTATCATCATCACAAGAGATGCCATTCTCAACTTCAGTCCATTCATCACACAAATCACCACCATGATCACTTGACAACATACCTGGATTACATTTATGGCAATCGTCAGGAACATCCTGCTTACTCACTTGCAAGCAAGTGACAGTACCAACACTCTTGTCATTGCATCCCTTATGTGACCGGGAAACTAGTAAATCCAGGTCAACGTCTATGAGGATGAAATAAAAAACATTGACACTAATCTGACCTTCATTTCCTACTATCCTTTTTGCACTATCTCCAATAATCCTACAAGAGGTATTTGTCAAGAAATTGTTAGGACTTGCAACAAATAATGGATTGCTCCTACACCAGTAAGGATCACTACCCGTCATCTCACATGCTGGTGAAGGTTCATCATACAGGGGATTCTACCATATCCTCATTGTAGTCACATTCACCCCTGCCTCTTTAGTACATGGATCACAACCCTCAGTGCATTGAAAGTCATCGTAATCCCTTGAAGAGCAAAAATAAATACTCTCAGAGTCATCTTCATCATTTACACTCAAAATTATGGATCCACACTCTGAAAACTCTTCACATGAAGAAAATTGTTCATCCCCAATCAAGTGCCCTTTCAAGACTATCAACATATCCTATACTTGAGGCCATAGATTCCATTTCCATGTCATAGGATGAGTTATAACCAAGAGAAGATTGATCTAACTCGACTTCATCATCATGGTCATTGGTCTGTGCAGCATGGTCTCTAATCAAACCAAAGTGCGTCACTTCCTTTTGTACCCCATGTATCTGCTCACAATCCATGACATCCCAAGGGCGAAGATCATACACTACCTCTTTATCTTCATATTGTGTATCTTTAGCCATGTTACTTGTAAAACAACAATAGTCATCAACCAACTGTTAATGCTAGATGACATATCATCTTGACCCAATTGTATAGATTCTTGATCTTCTTCATAATGGGCACCATTGACAACACTCTGAGGTGACACTCGTCTAGTGTGTTCATTCTTAGCTCCCTCAACAACCCTTATCCAATCAATAACTTGGCTCAAGGTATGCGGCTTCAATTCCTTTGGTAAAGTACTCAATCCAGATTGATACACTTCACAAAACAAATCAATGCATACTGGAATATTAGGTCTAACATTTTCAGGTATTTTTAATAAGGCATCTGTGAATCTATAAAACAAGTGGTCAGGAGACTCCCCTTCGTGCCTTTGCATATCATACAATCTTCTGATTGCGATTACTTGACCAACTTTACTATGCACATGCACATATTCCCTTTCAGGCTCACTATGATCCTCATGTTGTGTTAGTGAAGAACTTGGAACAACAAAAATCTCATCCCCCTACATTAATCATCTACTGGGTGATCTATTAACTATAGTAGCACAAGCAGTGCCAGGACAACCAACATGAATATTGAAGCATCCCTTCATCATTGAGTACTTCAAATTATTCTTAATGTCTATAACAACGTGATATGCTTGTTGCAATGTTGTAGGCTCTTTATCTCTCAACAAATAACTCATCTTCTTGTCATATGCACCCAAGTAAACCACTAAACATTCAACATCATTCGGTCTTATGCTTGCAAGGATCTCTCTTATTACCTTTGAGAACCTGAGATTAAAAGAAGGGACTAACTCACTTTCTCCTTTCTCCATGTCCATAAATCTTTGCCTAACCAAGACTGGATCTATCCTTTCTCCAAAATGTTCCATAAACATTAGTTTAAAATCATTCCATGAATGTATGGAAGATGTTGGTAAGTAAGAGAGCCAATCTCTTGCGTTTCCCTTTAAGGACTGAACAAATAGTTTCATAACTACATCTTCAAAAACCACTTCATAATCTCCCATCACATCAACAAACTCCTACAGATGTTGATTTTTTAATTCAGTCTGTTCACCTCTAAATCTTGGTATCTTATCCCTAATCTTGTGTGGTATAGTATTTGGATAACCACAAATGCCACTGAAATCTAGGGCATTGTACCTTTCACTGTTAAAACCCCCCTAATGTGACAAGGGACACCCATTGTTTAAATCTTCATCAAAAGGCATAGTTAGAAAATACATCTTGTCGTACCTTTGCAAGACTTTTCAGATGTTTTACAAGGGGCATTCAAGTCTCTTCCACAAGTAAGACCTCAAGCCTTTTCAACACAAGCTTTGTGTATAATTTGCTTAAGATCGAAAATACAACATGTTCCTTTTATTGTAATCTATAATTTTACATTATACTTCTAAAAACATGCAAAATTTTCAACTAATCGTCCCCTACTTAGTGCTATTCCACTCAATTGTGAAACATTTACATCCTAAATCCAAGAGAATTCTCACAATTTGTTTACAAATATGATCAAGTTTTCTTCAATAATATAAAAATACCTGGTTCTTTGCAGCAGTCACCTAGCTTTGTCTTTAGGCCTATGGATCTAGAGCTTTAATGTATTATTTGTCAGGTTCTTTAGTCAGAGTCGCCACCTCCTATTAGGAGGAACAAACTTAGAGGCATATGCTCATATGCCTAGGGAGAAGAGGTCAAAGTTAGAGAACAAAGATATGAAATGTAACTTCATTAGCTATGACATTGGTGCAAAAGAGTAAAACATTTTAAATCTTATGATATGTGTTAAAAAAGATGTCTCAACATTATTCCTAATTTTGAATGTATGAAGAATGTAATTTTTAGATTACGTAACACAAAAACTAAATTTTTATTTGATATAAAATTTATATTTGAATAAAATGAAAATTCCAAATTCTTCAACATTGATTCTATTTATTGGTTAGATATCAAATATTTCAATTAAAAAAAAAAACAAGAAACCTACCACAAAAATTTGGAGGTCCACAACTCCACATCAATCTTTAGAAAAGAAAAAGTAAATGAAAAAAGCCTTAAAATTTGAAATATAGAAATTTCCATAAAGTTAGTCGTTTACAATCCTTTTTAGGCATGTGGGCATAAAAGCACAACAACATCGACAAATGCGAATTACCGCTCACAATCGAAAATGAAAGAGAATCCATTGATTATAAAAATAAATAAAACCTAGCAATTGCAACTTGTGCGTGCAATTGGTATGCCGAAGAGTTGTGGAAGGTAAATTAGGGAAAATTTTGGTCCATTTTTTGCATGCATTTGTGTAATACATGAAGCCAATTGGTAGGTCATTTAAATTTTTTTTTTTTTGGTGCAACAAAGGTCTCAATGGAGAATTGATAGCTTCAAATCAACTATGCATCCACTTATAAGGATCCAAACATGACTAAAATAAAACCTCTCAATCAGGATGATAATTAGGTTCCATTACAATAGGCTCGTGTTATGTTTGCAATAGGGAGAGAGGGAGAGGGAGAGAGAGAGATACAAATAGATAGAGGAAGAGATAAAGGGGGGAAGAGAGAAAGAGAAGTAAGGAGATATATAGAGAGATAGGAAGATGGAGATAGAGATGGAGATGGGGATGGAGATGGAGAGTGAGAGAGAGATATGTAGAGGAGGGAGAGAGAGATGAGGGGATAGAGAGATATAGAGAGGGATGGGGAGAAAGTTAGAGAGAGATAGAGAGATAGAGATAGAGAGACATGGATAGAAAAGAGATAGAGAGGATTGAGAGGGAGATATAGAGAAATAGAGAGAGAAGGAGAGATGGAGTGAATGAGGTAGAGATAATGATATATAGATAGGCAAGGGGAGAGATAAGGAGGGAAAGAGAGAAAAAAGAAGGTGATAGAGCCAAGTAATAGAGAAAGGGAGAGAAATATAGGGGAAAGACAGAGATAAAGATAGAGATAGAGATAGGGACGGAGAAACATGGTGTGTGTGGTATATGAGAAGTAGAGCTCGAGATATGGAGAGAGAGAGAGAGAGGGAGAAGGGGGGAGATTTATAGAGAGAAGAGAGAAGTAGGGAGATATTGAAAGAGGGAGTGATAGGGAGAGAGGGAAAGATAGGGATATAAAGAGGAAGATAAGGATAGAAATGAGAGATAGAGAGATAGATATAACTTGGGAAATTTATAGGGGTGAGAGATAGAAGGAGAGAGGAAGAGGGAGAGGATGAAATAGAAAGAGGGAGATAATGAGAGAGGGGGAGATGAAGAGATAGAGAGATAAATATATTGGAAGTGATATATAGAGAGGGGTAGAGAGGGATATATAGAGTAGGAGAGATGGACTGAATAAGAGAGAGAGAGATATAATGAGATATGGATAGAGAGGGATAGGGAGAGATGCAAAGATAGAGATAGAGAGGGAAATGGTGAGAGATAAAGGAGGTGATAGAGACAAGTAATAGAGAGAGGGAGAGAGATAGAGAGACCTAGGGAAGAGGTAGAGAGATAGATAAAGAGATAGGGAGTATGTGTGAGTGAGAGAGAGATATAGAGATATAGTGAGAGATATATAGAGAGAAAGAGCTCAAAGGAAGAGAGAGAGAAGGCATAAGAATTAAATAAGAGATATAAAGGGAAACATAGATAGACAAAAGATAGTCTAGTTTTTAACCAAGTGTTTTGTGCCAACAATCCAAAGATGACATTTATCTATGGGGATCTATCTCTCTACCCATATCTCTTTATGTCACTCTATCAAACTCTCCCTCTTATATAAAGGGAAATGTAGATAGACAATTTAAGATAGTCTAGTTTTTGACCAAGTGTTTTGTGCCAACAATCCAAAATGGCATGTATCTATGGGGATCTATCTATCTACCCATCTCTCTCTATGTCACTCTATCTAACTCTCCCTGTTATCACTCTCTATCTCTTATACTCTATTTTCGATCTCTCTCTCTCTCTCTCTCTCTCTCTCTCTCTCTATGCCTCTCCTTGTCTCTCCCTCACTATTAACTTCTTTACCAACATTTACAAGTACATCTGACATGTCATTTAGTTGTACTAATTAGTAAGTTGGAAATTATAGAGAGAGCACCAATGAATGAAGGCACTTGGAAATTACATTGGACATCATTTTTCATCAAGCATGTATACTAAGTTACAATGTTTTTGTTTGTTGGACTCCCTCGGGATTGACCTACTATATATTATTTCACTTCTCTTGTTTGCACTTGTTTATCACCTTTGGGAAACATAAATTCCACTATGTCAATGTTTCGCTTATACCCATACTTGCTTTGCTTGAGTTTCATATACAACAAAATGACTTGTGTAGATATTATTTGATTATATGTTCTTGAATTTTGATACATTATGAGGTCAAGTTGTCTCAAGGCCCATACAACCTCACACCCATCTAATGAATTTTTTGTGTTTATAATCACATACTAAAATGAATTAACAATAGATTTGATTTTCTATATCTACATTCTTTACAAATTTAATTATTAAATTAAAAAGGTGTATTATTTCTATAATTATAAAATAATTTAAAAAATATAATAAAAATCTTGTTAAAAAACTTAAGAACATAAATATATAATATTATTAAAAATTATAAAATATCTCAAAAAAATTAAATAAATATCTTAGAAATTAAGATTAAAGTTAAAAATATAATTTTTCGACTTGTAATAGCTCAAATTTGAATAGAATAGAAATAATTATAAATTGAACTATTTCTAGTAATTTTTATTATTATTTTAATTTGACAAATAAACATAAATAATTCAAATAATTCTAAATTTAAATCTAAATTAAAAACTAAAATAGAGAAAAAAAATGCAAAGTCAAAATATATAAAATCTAAATGTTAATAAAAATAATAATTTCAAGATTTTAAATTTAATAATAAAGTAAGCCTATTAAGTTAATAAATAACTAAATAAAAATAATACTAATTATTTTGTTTATTTAATTATATAGACTCACTATCACTACTAATAAATAAAGAAAAGTCAGCATTAATAAATACATAGTTTTATTAAATTTTAAAAATATATTTAATAAGTTAGATTATGTAAAATTAAAATAGCATATATAATAATAAATAAATATATTTAATTTAAATAACAAATTTAGCTTCAAAATTGTGGTTATTCAATTTAAGCAGTGATGATAGTGGGGTACATATTTTGTATTAAGTACATTTATCTTAAAAACGTGGAGACGTATATTTTTTATATATTAATCTATATAATAATAATTATAAGTATATTATTATTTTGAAAATAAATTTGCATTATATTAAATATAACATACATATACATATATTTATCAATTTATATATTATACAATATAATATATAATATAAATATAAGTATACGGGAATGAGAAAATTCACAACAGAAAAATTCATCACATTAAAAGTTTGTGATTAATTTTCCATAATGGTGAATTGCTGGTGGTGAATAAATTTGTATCAATTGTTGGTGCGGGATGATCTGGTGGGCCCGCCCCCCTATACATAAGACAAACCACAAAACCACATAAAGCAAATGGGACCTGTTCAATTGTTCCCATGCGTCTCGGTAGAAAGTATTTCCGTCAATTAACGTGAATGCTCGGTAGACGTGAGGCCTATAAAGCGGCCGGCCATTATCCACTGCCTTGTTCAATTTCTTGGCCAGATCGCAAGTAGCGATGGCAACCGTCCAATCGCACGAGAATTACCACTCGATTTTAAAACAGCCGAAAAAATGGCGGAAAATGATGAACGGTTGAGTTTTGGCCGGAAAAATGGTAACGACGAGAAAAAACAGTCGGAAAACGGCGAAAAACAACCGAAAAATGACGAAAAATGATGGACGGCTGAAATTTGTTTCATTGTCAACCAGAGCCTCTTATTTCGTTTCAAACGTTGAAGGAGAAAATGAACTTGAAAAGTTCATATAGAAATATGCCTTCGACGTAATAAATAAAAGAATTTTTTTTTGAATTCCAGTGCACTGTATTATCTAGAACCAAGCTGGCTCATCTCTGACCGTACGATACATGCATTGCACTGATTGCGTGGTTGCCGTGCAAAAGCAGGAAAGAATCGAAGCCACGATCGTCTTACACGTGGTCGGAACGGATATTCGTCGTCGGATCTCTAGTTATCGGGCGGTTGTAAAGGCAAAATAGGTTTTTAGGACAACGCTTTGTCTCGACCGTCGATTCGAGCAATTGCGCGGCTGCGATTGCACGGCGCCGTGGAAGGGGCAGTGGCGGGTGGGTCGTGACAAAGTGTAGATAAGTCGTAGATTGTGAGCGGTAAGTGTTGTGTTTTGTAGAAGCGGGGAACATAAAAAGACAAACAAAATAGACAACAAATAGAAACTACATTACAAAAATAAAATAAACATGAGTCAACACTCATAGAAGATAATACTTCACGAACTGTCAAGGCACCACATTTGCTAACATTTTCCTCTTAGGTCCTTGATGACGTAGGAGTCTTCACGATATGAATTATCAATGATAAAAGGGCTCGACCACATGCGGTCAAACTTTCCATTCGTCCATTTATTATTATTACGCCGAAGGCGTTCCCTCTATGGAGTCTTCTCAGCCAAATCTCAGCCGAATCTCCAAATCGACGTCTGATATTTGCGTAGAAGGTATGACGACCATGTAATTAATCTGGGCCGTTTACATCACATCACCGTAACTGTTACAGATCATGCCTGTTACAGTCGAACGTGTCTTTCAATGAAGGCTTGGCCAGTCATTCATTCTAATCCTTCTTTATCCCGTCACAGTCGTATCTTATCTTCTCATTTCGAGTTAAGTATTACATCATAGTTGCTTGTATACGCAGTATATATGACTAGCTATTCTTTTCTCTACCGTGGCAAATTGCAAACCTTATAAATGGTTGCAGGGACTATAATGTTTCAACTCAAATTCATTTCTCTTGTTGGTCTTGCCAAACTGGTCCAGGTAGCATAGAAACTCCGACACCTGCGCGTCGCTACATCTAGACAAAGCCAACGGCGGCCTGTGGTTCTTCAGATAATGTCCGAACGTGTTCCAGTCCCTCTGCTTCTGCGATTTGTAGCGGCTCAGCTGCAGTTGCCACAACACCTGGGGACGATGATGAGCTACCTGGTTTGTTGCTCGACCCTCTCTGACCCTCTACGTTACAATCCGCCGCATTCATAATCACACGAAGATAATAATAATCACACGAATTCTTGCACTAGAAGATCGAGAGATCGAAACTGAAACCAAAATTGAAAATCGAAGTCTTGCTGGAACCCTCACTTGAAATCCATCTCAATACATTGCAAATCAACTGATATTCTCTGCAAATCAATCGCTATGCATTACTAGTCTATTTCCTTGTGAGAAACACTTGAACCAACTTAGTAAAATAATTCATGGCTATTAAGATCCATTTAAACCCTTTACTATACTTCTCAAGGATTTCTCTTATGAAATTAATCCCCCACTACGAAAAAGGGTCCTCTACCACTATAGGCCTTAGAGTTAGGGCACCTGATCCCTTTAGCTTGCTTAAAAATATTTGACAAATGTTAGATTTTATAATCAACATGTTTGTATGAGAAAATAAATATGGCTACCAATATTTGACTCTAAGAATTTAGGGGGTTGTGGGTTTTTCCAAAAAAATTCCACCACATACACCATTGTGCATTTCTAATGACACTTTAGTAAGTTCCTCTTCATTGAGGCACCTTAGGAGAACTTAATATTTGCTCCTCCACATCAAATTTCCATCAATCAAAATACACTTCAAAGAGTGTAAATTTATTGTTCTCTTTTTCTTATTTGTCTTAATAAGGTAGTTCATATGAATTAGGTAGTTGATGATGTCTTTATACACAAAATAATTTTCCAAACTACATTTATTTTCATCAATTTCTACCTCCACTTGATTTACCTCTACCACCTATATATTAGATTATACCATCAACTTAGCTAAGCCCTATCCTTTGACCAACTTAGTGATTTATATTTCAATGTTAAACTCTTGGACCTTATTTATCCACATGCACTATACATACTAGTTACTTTCTATTGTAAAGATATATTTTACAATTGTATGTGAGACATCAACAATAATTTTAGCACTCACTAAGGTCTAAAATTATTCAGAACATTCACTAAGGCATAGTCCTACTTCTCCATAACATCATATATTAGTTAAATGCATTCTATAGATACTTACATAAAAATGGATGGGTTACTCATACCCATCATGATTATCTTGCAATAATATTGTAGCAATGATGTGAAACAAATTAAAAAAAGAACAACTAAAAAGATTTTAAAAAATTAAGTGAAGCTAACATTGGATCATACTTAATTGCCTCTTTGATGTCTTGAAATGCTTGAGTTGGCACAACTTCCCAAGCTATGATTTTTCCTTTCTTCAACATCTTAGATATAGCCTTTATATTTTCAACAATTTTAGGGACAAACCTTCCCATAAATGTGATCTACCCAAGAAAAGATTGGATACCTTTAACTATCTTCTAGGACTGAGGAATTTTGTCAATAATTGTAACTCTTTTTGGATCAATTATAATTCCATATTTTAAAATTACATGCCAAAGTAATTTCCCCTTAGTAACCCAAAACACATACATTTTAGGGTTTAGGGATATCCCATACTCTAAGAATCTCTGAAAAGTCTTCTCCAAATGATTACAATGCTCATTTTCCTTCTTTGAGAAAATTGTCAAGTCATCTTGATACACAACTAGAATGAAATCAATGATACTTTCAAATTATGTTAAGTTATGTTATATCCACGTGTCTTTGCAAAGTAGCTCTACTAGTTATGATTCTAGAGGGTATGAAAACATATATATAAGTACCCCATGGAGTTGTAAAAGTTGTCTTTTATTGCTCAAATTCTTTGACTTTGACCTAGTTATAGCTTGAAAATTCATCCATTATATATAACAACTCGTAGATAGTTACTTTATACAACATTACCTCCATATTGGGCAAGGGGTAATTATCCTTCAGAGAAGAATCATCTAGATTCCTAAAATCTACAAATAGTCCAATATCCCCATTCTTTATAGGAGCTATGTTTTATACCCATGTAGAATTCCTAATGGGCTTAATAATTCCTCCATATTTAATCTTGGCCAATTCATCTAACATTTTAGTTGCTAATGTAGGATTTATCGACCTTTGCTTATGCATGAATGGTTTGACATCAGACTTGAGGGGTATCTCATTCCAAAATAAATCTTCTCTATATGCCTTTATGTCATCATATGACTATGCAAATATACTCTACTATACTTTCTTAGCAATGCATTGAGTAGTGTCCTAATTTTATGATACATATTTTTTTTGATATACACACACTGAGGGGAAGATTTTTACTTAAGTTGATTTCCTCTAAATTCTTCTCATGTACAATAGTAGGTTTATTTAAGCTCCTATTTGCTCTATCAAATATTATCAAGAGCCACTAAACCTTTAGAATTGTGTTAGTTTTTAGTAGAATAATATAATTCCTAAGCATAAATTCCTTTCCATCCATATTTTCCACTAATTTCTAAAAATTAATTTCTTGACTGTCATACTCATCAAATTAGTTCAAGAATTTAAACAAATTATAGTCATCATTAAATACGTACTAGTGATTAATGTTTTCTAGGGCTAAAAGTCTCATCAATAGTTCCACTTTTGAAATGCTTGCTAGGGATAGATCTTCTAACTTGATAGATTTGGTATCTAAAATTTAGTAACTCTATTCCTTTCCCTTTCCATCCATTTAATGGGGAAAACATCAATAAATTAATGCAATCCAAAACAACATTCTTATATTATTTTAGTCCCTTGTTCTTTGAAGCATATTTTTCTTGAAATTTTGAGATGAATAGCTTGGAATCACCTTCTACTCTTAAGGTTTTTTCTCTTGTGCTTCAATTCTAAATTCAAACAAAAAAATAAAGCTTATAGTCTACTACATTATTAATACATTCAAAGCCTAGTTTGTAAGAAAATCTAAATGAATTATTCCCAAGGGATGTCAACACAATTCCAACTATTGATCGATCCTTGGAACATGCCACATCAAATAACATAGGTCATATATCATTAGAAATTAATTTTTGGTTCTTTGAGTGGAAGTGTTAAATAGCACAAGCACTAAGAGACTAAATGATTTTTTTGAAATATTGGAAGAGAAGATTAAAATTACTAAAGTGTTTAACTAGAAAGCCCAATTATGTTAAAAATTTGGTAAGATATTTTACAAACAAAAACACATAGTGGCTAGATTAACTCTTAGGGTAAAAGGTTGAGCACTCATGTAATTTTGAATACTTAGCAGAATCTATTCCTAAAATCAACATGATAAAAAAATCAAAGCATTATATTAAGCATGCATGATAGGAAGTGATAAAGAAACATGCATAAAGACTTGACATACCTTAAAATCATAGATTTGATTTGAGAAACTACCCAATTATGTGTAGTTTATTTTTCTTCTTGCATCAAAATCCTCAAGAATTTGAGCTTTTCATGAACTTGCTACCTTTTCAACGTTCAATTCTATATAACTCTAATAGAATTACTAAAAACTATTGAAGAGTTCCAATGTATAATGTGAAATTATAACAATAAAATCATAATTAACATTACGACACTATAAATATAATTTTTTTAGTTCATATAATCAAATTTCATGTAAAAACTTTGTTATTTCCTCCTTCCTAAGTTAGCAAACCAGAAAAAAGTGGTGAAAAGCTGGTGCAAAGCTGGTAGAGTGTGTAAAATTTGCATGTGCTTTCCCCAACAACATGAAAAAGTGTTTTTTAGTGGGATCATGCACAAGACCATGAGAATAATAGAGCATGTGGGCCTAGATCATGGGTGTCCTACTTTTTTTACCATTTTTAGAGCAAGACAAAACACACTCACATTATAATGCGAGCATGTTCTGGCTTGCTTTATAAATGACCAAATTTCAACTTTTCCAAAGCACGCTCGTGTTTTGAAAAATATTTTTTAAAGTTTTTCAACTATCATCATGTGTCAATATGGGGTTGGGTTAAATTACATCTATGAGACCTTACTTAGAGCAATTATGACATCTTCTAAGTGCTACATTTGTCTCATTTTACGTGCGATATGAAGTTTCACCATGTTTCCCTATATGCTCAAGCCTATACATTAACCCTAAACCCTATCCCTTAAATCATCAACCCTTAAACCTTAATCACTTAAACCCTCAACCTTTAATCCATCAACCCTAATCCGTCAACCCTAAACCCTAATCCCTATCCCTAAACCCTCAACCCTTAAACCCTAATCCCTTAAACCCTCAACCCTTAAACCCTCAACCCTCAACCATATACCTTAAACCCTAATCACTCAACCCTATACCCTTCAAGCCTAATCCCTCAAGCCTAATACCTATCCCTAAACCCTAAACCCTAAACCCTAAACCCTTAAACCCTCAAACCTAATCCCTCGACCCTCGACCCTATACCTTAAACCCTTAATCCATCAACCCTCAACCATTAAACCCTAAACCCTCTACCCTATACATTAAACCCTCAACCCTTAAACTCATAATCCCTCAACCCTCAACCCTTAAACCCTCTTCCCTATACATTATACCCTCAACCCTCAACCCTTAATCCCTAATCCCTTAAACCCTCAACCATTAAACCCTAATCCTTTAAACCCTCAACCCTAATCCTTCAACCCCGACCTAATCCCTATCCCTAAACTCTCAACCCTTAAATCCTTATCCCTATCCCTAAACCCTAGAACCTAATCCCTCAACCCTCAACCCTCACCCCTCTCTCCTATACATTAAACCCTCAACCCTAATCCCTCAACCCTATACCATAAAACCCTAATATCTTAACCCTCAACCCTTAAACCCTAATCCCTTAAACCCTCAACCCTTAAAACCTAATCCCTTAACCCTTAAACTCTAAACCCTTAAACACTCAACCCTTAAACCCTAATCCCTTAACCCTCAACCCTAAACCCCATCCTTTAACCCTTAACCCTCAACCCTAAACCCTACAACCTCAACCCTCATCCCTATACCCTATACCGTCACCCTTATGTACCCTAAACCTAAAACACTTACATACATACATACAAGCATACATACATACATACATACAAGCATGCATGCATACATACATATAAGCATACATACATACATACATACAAGCATACATTCATACATACATACATACATACATACATACATACATACATACATACATACATACATATAAGCATACATACATACAAGCATGCATACATACATACATACATACATAGGTACATACATACATAGGTACATACATCCATACATACATACATACATACATTTAAGCACACAAACATACATACGTACATTAAAATGTATATACAAACATACATACATCAAAGATAAATTTAACAAACTTGCGCAAAAGCAATTTCAAGCGAGACAGAACGTGAGCACGTTATAACATGCTCATGTTATGTCTCGCTTTGGGAAAGATAAAGCAAAAAGAAGCAAAACACAAAGAAAGACATAATGCGAGCGCTCACGTAATATCTTGCTTTGAGAATCCCCAAGCCTTTGGCTTGGATTTTCTTTGGATTTCCAACTCAAAGGCTTGGAGTGCCTTCCCAACCTCCAAAGATGTGTTTTTGCATATTCTACAAAATTTCACATAATCTCGTTTGTGGCAATCGTCAAATTTGCACGTATTTCAAGGTTAATTAAATCCAACACCTGGGTAATGTTAGGCTCTCTCTTAGCTATTTAATGATGATTTTTTTTTCACATTTTGACTATGTTAAGGCTTTCATCTTTAATTTCTTTTGTTTGTGTTCATTTTTTGATCAAAAATCAATGTTTGGTATTTTAACTTTATTTTTTAACCGTTCATTAAAATCTCAAATAAATTACATCTTTATAAACTAGACTCCATTCTACACATATTCAAAAAAACTGATTTTTGATTGGTTTTCAATACTTATAGGAGTGCCACAACCAAAATTCTATTTTTTAGGATGTGTCCACTTTGAAAATTAGTAAAAAATCATATATTCATTAAAAAATTATTAGAAAAATTGGGTACAAACTAAATGATGTTAGCTAATTTCTCACCTTAGCAATTTTAAAAATACCAAAAAAAACTTAACCTTTTGAGGGAGCCACAATAGACGCTATGTTATGTTTTTTGATAGAAACAACACCAATTTCTGTGGCTCCCTTTTTTGAACCCCTTAATCTCTACCATTTAAAAAAATAAAATTAGTAGTTTAGAAAGTAGACTCGGAGAACTACGATCCTTGTTTTTGTTGCATCTAATTTTTTTGAGTGTAAATATCCTCAATTTCTCATCCAAGGTCAGTATTTCCTAATCTTAGAAAAAAGTGGCCACTTAAGACCCCTTTTTGGCCCCCATCTTCCCTCACTCCTATATACTAACCTTCCTCTTCTTTTGCAAAAGGAGGCAAGCTAAAAGAGGGTTGTGTGGGGGCCTTTGGGCATGGGAAACCAAATGACAATCTTGAATCTTGTGTTATAAGGATTGACACCAATACACGTGTTCAATAGATTAATAAAAAGGACACAGGTGTATCTGGTTTGACCAACCTGGATAGCAATAGAGTCTTTAAGGTCCTTAGATAAGTCTACCTCAACACAAGCCTACCACTGGGGATGGTTTGATACACACCATTGAGCCTAAAGAAGAGACTATGTTGCTCAAGAAGTTTTGGCATGGCAAAGGTAAACGAAGGAATTCAACCCAAATATGAACTCAAAAAGACTTGTCATTAGAGATAACAGTCTCCAGTTAAGGGTTTGAACAATAATTGAGGAACAAACGAGCTAAGGTTCGTTGTTAATATAGCCTCAGCATGATTAGCTTCAACAAAGTGAAAAATAAAAAAATCTTTGAAAAGATAAGTCTACCTCAACACAAACCTACCACTGGGGATGGTTTGATGCACACCATTGAGCCTAAAGAAGAGGCTATGTTGCTCAAGAAGTTTTGGCATGACAAAGGTAAACCAAGGAACTCAACCCAAATATGAACTCGAAAAGACTTGTCATTAGAGATAACAATCTCCAGTTAAGGGTTTGAACAATAATTGAGGAACAAACGAGCTAAGGTCTATTGTTCAATATAGCCTCAACATGATTAGCTTCAACAAAGTGAAAAATAAAAAAATCGTTTGGTAATGTTTTGTATGGTGACAAGACAGATCCCATACGAGGTCTAGGCCTTGTTGAACCAGTCTTTGAGCATGCTTTCAAAGGAGACCCTACTCACAAAATATGCAATCAAAGTAAATGCCTCTATCCAACGATATATATTATCAATTTCTGAAATTATAAGAACAATATTCAATGATGTATATTATCAATTCGTGACCCAATTTTTGAGCATGCTTTCGAAGGAGACCCTACCCACAAATTATGCAATCAAAGTAAATGCCTCTATCCAACGATATATATTATCAATTTCTGAAATTAGAAGAACAATATTCAATGATGTATATTATCGATGTATATTATCAATTCCTGACCCAATCTTTGAACATGCTTTCATAGGAAACCCTACCCACAAAATATACAATCAAAGTAAATGCCTCTAACCAGAGATATATATTATCAATTTCTGATATTAGAAAAACAATATTCAAAGCATTTATTACTAGGACTATATATATATGGCTACTCAATATTTCGTTTTCTTTTGGTCATTTGCCTTGTTCACCAACTACTACAAATTTCTTATTTTCACGCGCGTCATTTGCCTCGTTCACCAACTACTACAAATTTCTAATTTTCACGCGCGTCATTTGCTTGCGGTCATTTCCCTTGGGATTCTACTAGAGTTGATTGATTCAGATAACGATCTCGCGCGTTGAATCTAAATTGGTCACTTTCAGAAAACTCGTCCCCCACCAAAATGATTTTTACGAGTTTAAGCTCAGAAAAACGAATCCACGAAAATGACTTTTAAGCTTAAACGAATCCACCAAAATGATTTTTAAGCTTAAACGAATCTACCAAAATGACTTCCATCAAAATGACTTTTAATAATCCACCAAAATGACTTTCCATCAAAAGTCATTTTGGTGGATTATTAAAACCCACTTTTAAATTAACATCCACAGGATTCCCACATCATATAGATACTGTCATTTTCTGCTTTTGTATGGATTTACTGTTCATCCTTAAATTTTAATCCTGGAAAGTGTTCACAAGCTTAATAATCCACCAAAATGACTTTTATAATCCACCAAAATAACTTCTACGAGTTTAAGCTCGGAAAATACGAGTTTAAGCTCAGGGAAACTAATCCACCAAGTGGGGTCGAGCTCGAGCTTTCTGAAAGTGACCAATTTGGATTCAACGCGCGATTCAACGCTTTTCTTAACCAGTAAACTCTAGTAGAATCCCATGGCAAATGACCACAAGCAAATGACGCGCGTGAAAATAAGAATTTTGTAGTTGGTGAACGAGGCAAATGACCGCAAGAAAACGAAATATTGAGTAGTCATATCTTTTGTATGTTATAATGCCCAAACATCTCAGAATTTCAGACTACGATAGATGTGCATTGAATAATAGATACAGATTGAATATAGGCTTGAAGTTCAGAAGTGGTATTCGGACACTGAAATACTATGGAAAATGCACGGAAATACTACAGTCCCAGACCTTCTGAAGGAGCTCATGGAGTGAGTCCTGGTTTCGATGCATTGGATCGTGATCTCTTTCAATTTGAAAGCACTGGCCAGGTATTCTTAAGAATTGAGAGCAAAGATCTTGTTTTCTGCCCTGTTTTTTGCTTTGTTTTGTTTTTGTTACTTAGCTGTCATTTTCTCTTAATAACAATCTGCTTGCCCACAAGATGAAATTACGCCATGCCTTTGGTTTTCTATTGATTTTGCGATTTGGGTTGGTATTTGGCTATTTGCTTTCTACTTTCGTTTGGTTTTTTGAGTTTTGGAAATTTAGTTATATTAAGTATTATTTTGTGTCAATTTGAGAGCTGGTTTGTCAAGATTGATCTCCGGGTCTAATGCCTTTCCTCTCCTTTTTTTTCCCTATATTATGTATGAATAATACAATGGTGCATATTAATGCAAAACAAGTTTTGTCTAATTTTCTGATAAGAGTAAGAAAGCATTGGCGTTTTCTTATTGATTATTTGGTCAGAATTTAGCTTTGATATTCGGGTTTGTGTATTGTTTAAGGTGCCAGGAGGATTAAGCCAGCACGTAGAGTCTTCAAAGAAAACACAAGCTACATGGTATAGTTATGCTTCTCTGAAGTTAATAGTTATACATTGATATGAATAGGTTCAAAGTGATCAGAGTCTTTATTATTTTCAAACTTTGAATAAAAAAGTAATGAAGTTTAAGAATCTCAGGTCGAACTCAGATCTGGTGTTTTCAGGAAAGCCATTTAATTTCTCAAAAATTAAGAGAGAAAAAACTCTGTTATAGCATTTTGTTTCCACAGTCCATGATAGTTAGATTCAAGATTTTTGAATAAACTGTGTGCATATTTTTACATCAACGTTTCGGATCATACTCTGTTATAGTTATTTGTATTAGCGAATCCCTTTCGCATTAACCTTATGTATAGAAAATTGTGAAATTTTTTAACCTTTCATCCTCCTTAGGCCTCTGGCTGTAGCAAGTCTATTGCCCCCCTGCACAGGGTAAGGAAAACCCTCTTTCTGGCTATTTACCCAATGGTGAGACCAGGGGATGTTTCCATTCACATTGCTGGGTTACTTCCTCTTGCAATCATGTGTTATCTAGAGTTATCCAGCATTCTGTCTCAGGTGTGTATCCTTCACTGGAAATTTTAGCCGCAGATAACCTTTGAACTAGGATGTCCTGTATGGGTTAGTATTTGGAGCTTGAGCCTTAACAACAACAAATGATCATAGTTCATCATACAGAACTACATAGGCGAGAGGATTTAGTAGTTGAGCACCCTAACTTCACACTTCTAATTATTCTATGTGGAAATTTCAAATCATTCTCAATTTTTTACATCAACTTACTTGACAAGTCCCCTGCTTATAGCTTTCGTTTCGGGGCCACATCATCAAATACGATGCCACATCAGCATGCTTTTTGTTAAGATGCAGTTGAACAATACTTGTGCATTCACATCATAGGTAGTTGAGCGCTGATATGGTATCACATGTTTGGTTGCTTTTTAGATCAAAAGAATATATTTTGTTTAATTATGGATAGTCATGTCACAACTATTGGTCCAATATTGATAAAAATATTAGACATTATATAAAAAAATACTATCACAACTATTGAAACATGCTCAACTACTGGATCCTCTCCCCTAATCTTGTTCTTTCCTCTCTCAATAGATTTCTACCATTTAATTCTGCACTGCTTGCTGTTTGATTTCGGTATATCCTTTGCCTAATTCTGTATCATCTGCTGGAATTCTATCTGAAAGCTTTCATTTATAAGTACACATTATCGTCCATAAATTAGTTTTTAGCAATTAAACAACAGGAAGCTTTAATCTTCGCTTGAGTTTGATTCCTTTTACCAGTAACTTCCTGCTCAATAAAATCTTTGATTCAACGTATCTTGTTCGATGGAATTTGCACTTATACAACTAGATACTTATTTCAAAAGGTACAAGAAAATCCAAGCATTATAGAAGGAGGAGCCTCCTAGGAACGCTGAACAAGCAGCAATACTTACTGTCAGAGCATTAGACAAACATCACAAGGTCAATGTTGAGGTATATCATTAAGAAGGATATAAAAGTTTGTCTCTTTAACCTTTTTGTGATTTGTCTTAACAAAGTACAAATGAACAAGAGATTCTCTTATTTTCTAGGGTCTCTTGGCATTTTATGGGTTTCCATTCCCTGCTGCATCTGTACAAACTCCAGAAGATGCTCTACAAAAATGGCCACAAGGAGTGAAATATGAACTGCACACACTTCCAGTAAGACATGAATTGAGTATGAGTATGTCTTCCTGTTTCTCTTCCCTCGTGTTTCATATACTAACGTGTTGGCCAATGCCACACCAGGTAGATGTCAGAGCTGTTGCAGATGGTGATACAGTCACAGCATATGTGGATACAAAAGCCCCCAGAGAATCTTCAGAGGTTCCGATCTCGGTACAGAAAGCAGCAATGGAAAGGCGTGAAGCTCGAAGAAGGCGGGATTATGCGAGAGCTGATACATTACGGAATCAAATTATAGATGCAGGATATAGGTTTGGTTCCAATGTCTTACAAACCTGCAAAATTTCCCGTATTGATTTCTTCATGAATGTATCTTCAATCTTGCATGGATAACTGAAGCTCGTCTATTCTCTTCTAGATACTAGATATCCGTAGTACTTCTATTTTACAAGAACGATGGTTTTGATACCATTGTCAAGTTCAATTTTCTCATCTTCTACATTTACCAATTAATATACATCAATCAAGCAATGCACATAACATTTTGATTATCTGTAGAACTGAAAGTTCAAACTTACTAGCCTTTAAAATGCCATTGATCAGAATCTCACGAATCCTTCTTTGTTTAGTTTTAAGGTTAAAGATATTGCAGCAATAACATTAACTTTCTTTTCCAACAGGGTATTTGATGGAGCCAGAAATGGTGATGATATTCTAGCTCGCAAATATCGAATTCGACTAAGGTTGATTGATATTCATGGGTCTTTTGAGTTTTGTATGTTTTTTGATGCATCTAGTTCAAGGAGTGCAAGATGATTGGCATTTTCTTCTCTCCTTGGCACATGAGCTATAATGGCAGTTCTAAATGTAAGTCCTCCATAATTGCAGGGGAGTGGATGCACCAGAGAGCCAAATGCCTTATGGCGAGGAGGCAAAGGAAGCGTTGCTCAATCTAATTGAAGGGAAAAATTTGCACATACTAGTCTATGACCAGGATCGCTATGCTCGCACTGTAGGAGATGTTTACTGCGGAAATATTTTTGTTCAGGTGAAGAATGGAGCAGTTTTCGACTAACTCAAAAGTATTTTGGATAATTTATAATAGTTTATTGCCAGGAAATTGCTTTTCTGTTTTAAAATGTGTTTGGAAGGAACTACCTAAAAGTTTGAGGAAATCGATGTTTTGAGTCAGATTTTGTGACCCATCATTAAGAGGAAAAGCCAATTTCTTCATTGTGAATCACAGTGTGAATTCGAACTGTCTTTGTTATGAGGTTCAATTTGCTGATGATAATATATAAAATGTCATCTGATATGTCGATTTCCTAAAACATTTTTACAGTTCTAGTCAAAAAAATTATTTTCATAATTTTTTTTAACAATTTCATAAACTAATTTTAATAATTTGTTCTATTTTTTATTCTATTTATAGGAAGTACTTTTGAAAAGGGGATTTGCATGGCACTATTTACAATATGATCAGCGTCTAGCGTTTGCCAAGGTAAGGAAAATTGTTCTCACATAATTTGTCTGCCCTCAAGAATTGGTTTTTTTATTGAGTTTGGCAACTTTGGGCATTAATATAATTTTTTATTTGATTTTACAGTGGCAAAAAGGGGCCCAAGCTGCCGGTGTTGGAATATGGGCTTCATCCAACCCACAAAAACCATGGGAGTGGAGGAAAAAGAAACGGGATGCACAAACATCCACTAGCTTTTACAAATATAACAAATGTTTGAATAAAAGTATTTTGCTATAACATTTATATAAAGTATAGAAATAATGTAAAATCATTCTTTATATATGTATATATATGAATGAATATAAGTTATATAGGATAGTTTCTTTGATATTAATAAAAAAAAAATTATATTTAAGTTCGTTAATAAGTCTATTTGAGGAAGGGTGTTTCTTCAAGTTTATAGTTGTGGCACACAGGTTTGAGGATAGTGAGCACACAAGCTCATCAAAATAATTTTCTAAAATCAAAATCAACCTTCAAAGAATAATCTTCTTTTTCACTATCATTGCAGCTACATCTTCCACATATATTATTATATAATATATCTAGAAAGATTCCCACAGTCAATTGTTCGACTCCTCTAAGAATAGTGACATGTGCTTCTCCAAGTGAGTCCTCTTCGTAGCAAACTTGTAGTTCTTTTCATCTCAAGATTGTCCTCTAGAGTCATAATGGGGAAGACTCCACCAATGTCATTGTCTCTTTTTGTCACATCATACTCCTCTAAAGTTGATAGGGCCTCACATCTATACTTCTATTGCATATAGTTGATTGTCATAGTTTTAGCAAAGCTCTTATACCAAAAGATGTCAACAGTGTTTAACAAAAGAATTTCTATCAATTGTGGATCATGCATGTGTCTCATGCCTTTTCACTAAGTTGCTTCCAATAATTGGTCAAATCACCTCAAGTGCATGAGAGGAGCCAATTTAGAAAATCTGCCCCAACTAATTGGGAATAGATAACTCTTTGTAGTCATAAAATCCCTCGGATATAATTTTTTTGGGAGGCATATCAGGGTTGAGTAATATGAAGATACTACCATATTTAAAACTCCCCAATTCGGCACCATGATTTTCTCCTGATCTTGCTTAGGTTTCTCTTGCGTGAGAAGTTACTTCCAAGTCACACAACTTAGTCCTTCTACTAAATATTTTATTTCCAATTATTCCTACAATTTGATGTCATTCCAAGCATTTGAATTGCTATTTATTTTAATTTCTTCACTATATTTGATGGTGCCAATATGACTATGAATTTAATTGGCTTCCCTATAACGATGTTGAATTGAATAATTACCTATTTTATCCAAGATGGACTAATTGTGTGTTAGGATATTTTTAAGCTTCCAATTCAATGTGTTTCTTCTCAACACTGCTTTGATGGTGATCAATGAATCACCCTCAATATCAACATCAATTATGTGTTTATTTTTTCCCTATTGAGAGTGCCTAAAATTTGGCTTCATTATTTGTTCTTGGTGATAATTTTTAGAGGTTGTGCATTTAAGTAACTTGCAACTCTCATCCTAAATTATACATCTAGCATTGAAAACCCATGGATTGCCTCAAGAGGCTCCATCAAAATTAAGTTTTAATCTCCGATTATCTTGGGTATGAAAACTATTTAATTTTGGTCCTATCAATCTTCTCCTTGCAGTTGGCTCTACACTCCCCATGAATGGGGAGGACCCTAATTGATTTCTATTTTTTTAAAATCGTCTCATCTCATTTTGTAAATGTTTACATGAACTACAATTTGATCCTTTTGCTCTCGACATGACCACCTCATTGATTCCAATTTTTATCTTTCTATTACTTCATTGATTCCCAATTCTTTTCCATTGAGGATTTTGGGCCAACACTTAAACGGGTAGAAAGAGATCATCTAGCATTACACTTAAACTAAGCTTACAAATTCAAGACCAATATCTTTCTACAAATTCACAAGTTGGGAGGAGATGGACTACAATTTCCTCCATATTTTTGCATAGTATGCACCGTGAAGGGCCTTCAATTCCAATATTTTTAAGTATTTATCCATAATAGTTTTACAAAATATATACTAGTTTCGGCACCAACCTAAATAATTTGATTGTCTTGCTAATTAATAAAGGCTTTTTTGTTTCTTAAGTTTCTCTTTCAAATTTTCCTTTAGAGATTCTAAGAGGTCAATGCTTTTGAAGTCTAAGTTCCATTCCCATTCTTCCCCTATATGTTTCAAGAAATTTTCCAAATAATAAACTACTCTACCTCCCCATGATTTATTCAAGATTTTCGAAAGTCCACAAACCTGCTAAATAAAAAATTAACTTGCCAAACCCACAACACTTGTACAAATTTACACAAATCCTAATTAATTTCAAAGTGAAAAAATCCTAACCATAATTTATATCATGACCCTCAAAATTCCAAACATAAGATCTTAAAAATTATTCATTCCCATGGGGATTTGGAGAACTTGAAGAATCATGGACATGTTCTAACATCCCAAAAACCTCCAAAAACCTAAAAATATAAAAAAGTTATAATTTTGCATAGACATTTAGGTCTCATAACTTACCATTGACTTTCATAAGTATCCCACAACAAATTTCACTATGAATCTTAGATAGAACATTCTAAATAAACACCCTTAGACAAGCTTAGAACCTTCCCATAACAACTTAATAGAAGAGGAAAACCTAACCCAATTGAGAAAATACTACCCTATATAGGGAGAGAAATTGAACCAAAACCTGATACAACCAAACAACCTAACAACCTGCAAGAAGTTGGGTCCACTTTTTGGCCAAAAAGTGGAAGTGTTTTTTTTGAATTTTTTTTTTTGTTGTACTTGGAGTACAAATTTGAAGTACTTAAACATAGAATCTTAAGAAATTATTGTTGAAAGAATGAAGAAGAAACCCTTTGATGTGTTGTCATTGATGCCAATGTTGTTTGTTGACAGTTTTATCTGATCCGGTAAGCAGTTTTGGTGACATCTTGATCCAATAATTTGGTTCGGAATTACTCGTGTTATAAGATCGGCTTATGAGGTTACAGTATGTTATTTAGGAATACTAAATGCATCTATGATCAAGATTTAAGTGATTTTGGATGAGCAAACTGATAGTTACAAATAATAGAAGTTCAACATACAATTTTTGGTTTAATACAGTGTAAATGGGTATGAGTTATCTGGTTCCTCTAGTGTTTGGATTTAGAATTTATAATTTTGGGAGATGGTTTATAGATGTATGTACACTATATATTCCATATTCTATATGAAACATGTTTATTTGATCTTATGGATCATTGGTGCGTGATCCGTTGGTTTATTTTGTGAACTAGGTCTAATTCTTAGCTGACCTAATACTTGATATATGTGCTATGAAGATTAATATGTATTATGGATGTTAAGGGGATCTATTTTAGATATGTGTCGACTAGAATTATGTGTTGCATGGTTGGTTTGAGCACGAAGAAGTTTTTGTTTCAAGTATGAAGCCAACAAAGTGATTTTGAATTAAATAGGACTATATCTAATTAGATTGACCTAATTGATGCATGCAGATGTAATAGGGTATATATGTAAAACATTTTTGAGTTGTTGATAAGAGATGACATGAGATGACATGTAATGTGATGTGTGAAGAATGTGATATTGTGCAAACTTGCAAATGTGCATGTGTGTGATCCAAATAAGTGCAGAATCGTTAAGAGACTGCTAAGTAGAGTAATATTTTATATTCAGAGCTTAAAAGGAACCAAATTCAACAAAAGGAAGGTCTACTTTGTATCAATTCATATTTTGGTTGTATAGCTATTTATGTTTTGTATATATTTCTAGTTGTGAGCCTTATAAGAATAGCGAGTCCTGGTAGTGAGCCCCTGTAATATCTTATAATCGGTTATAATATCTTGTGAGCTAATCCTCACCATGGTTTTTCCCTTTTTGGGTTTTCCACATAAAAATATCGGTGTTCATGTGTTACGTGGTCTTGTGATCTCTTTCATGTTTACATTCATTACTACAATTAGATATAATTTGTTAATTGGATGGTTTGTGATTAATTGGTTATATAGAATACTGATTCACCCCCCTCTCAGTATTCTTGGTGTTCAACAATTGGTATCAAAGCCTAATTCCTATTGAGAAGCCTAACAGCTTGAGGAAGATCTTGGAGTTTGAACACATGGCTGAAAAAAGGTGTCTTATTCCTCTAGAAGAAATTTCTACAATTGAATATGAAGAAGATGACTGCATGTTTGACAAAGAAGAACTTAAAGCTGCTCTTGACGATCTTGATAGAGTTGAAAGTGAGAATAAAAGTCTGAAGTAAAGCCTAGGGGAAGCAAATGAATGTATCAAAAACTTGAGAGAACAAATTAAGAAGTTCAAAGAAAGACATAATGAAGTCAATGAACAATTGAAGAAGGCAAATGAAGATATCACCTGACTGAAACTGCAAGTGGAAGAAAAGAAGAGAATTGAGGATTGTCTGAATGTGATTGTACAAAGCAAGACTGATGAATGCACAAAACTTGAACAAGAAGTGGTAACCCTAAGAACGGATATGGAGAAATTAAGAGCTCATGAGGAAAAATTCAAAACAAGTACTACAATGCTTGATGAATTGATTGTTGGAAAAAAACCATCTAAGGATAAAGGTGGTTTGGGACTTGAAGAAGGAGAAAGATCAAAGGAAAATCAGACTCCTAACAAGGCTAAAAATCAAAACAAGACTCAAGGCAATGGTAGACAACTCAAAAATCAAAGAATAAATGTTGGAAAACCTCCTATCAGACAACCAAATGCTCAAAGGTACCCATCTTTCAATGGTATTTGTTTTTCATGCAATAAATTTAGACATAGGGCTATCGAATGTAGAAGTAGAATGAATCAAAATGTTGGATCCTTTTTTGGACATTGTTTTGCATGCAAGAAATTCAGACATAGAGCTACTGAGTGTAGAAATTAGATGATGAATAGATTTAATACTGGTAGAATGTTTCAATCTTTCAATAGTTATTGTTATACATGCAATGTATTTGGACATAAGGCTAACCAGTGTAGATCAAGAATGAATGGAAGTTAGTTTGGTTAGAAAAATTTTGTATGCTACAATTGCAACAAACCTAGACACATTTCAAGATTTTACAAAAGCAAGAATGGAATGCAAACTAATCTGAGAAAGAGGAATGAACCTGTGAAGAAAGTTGATCCCACTGAAGTAAAGAAGGAAATGGAGAAGATTTGGAGAAAGAAAGAGGAGCTTGAGAACAAGGATGAATCAAATGCATCTATACCTCCCTCTGGTGTAGATAATTCTCCTGAAAACTAAACCTAGGCATGGGCTTAGGGGGAGCAAGAATAGAAAAATCCAACAACCCCCTAAAAATATGAGGTGTCAAGCAGTGACACGAAGATATATGGTATAAAATGGCATTCTTAAGCTTCTGGTAGAAAATATGCAAATCTGAAGAATTGCGAAGCATTTTACGGTTTACAGTGAATTATTAGTGAAGAGTTTACCAACTTTTTGGAACTTGAAGCAATTAATGCGAAATTAGGGAAAATCGATAAGGCATAAAGTGAGTTTCTAAGTCATTTCTAATCACTTTTGCATATTTGGAGAAAAGAGCGAATTGAAGAGTGATTGAAGGCAATTTGAAGCAATTTGGTGCAAACCCTAGTTCTCGTCGAGTGCATAAAAGGTATTTACAACTATTTGTGCTTTGTAGATTTGAAATTAAAGTGATTTCTTTGAAGTGAATTGAGCATATAATGGCTACATTGATCATAGTTAACATCACTGATAGACCTAGACCTAAATTAAAGAGATTTTCATGGAAAGTCTTTGAAAAAGACCTCGGGGGCACTTTTTCAAAAATCTCTCCTAGGATTTTACCTATTGAGGACACAAGGGTCTACATACGTGGCAAATTGGATGAATATGATCATCAGAAAATCAAGGATTTATGGACTAAGGAATTGATTGGAGATGATTCCCTAGTGAAACCATAATACAACAACCTAGTACAAAAGAGATTGGATGTGTGGAATTGGTTCCCCAATTATAGTAGTGAATTGGATGCAAAACATGTGAGGATGGCATTGAGCAAAATGCATGACAAGTTCATGTGGACAAATATTCCCAGACTAATTTCAAAAGAAGTGATCAAGGCCATGACTGGTTTGTGTGATACCAGACCTGTACTGGTATTGAAGTCTACGAAGAATGAAGTACTTATGGAGTTGAATGGTGCTACATTTGATAGAAGAGAACTTACTACAAAACCTATCACTAATCTTGCTATAAAGTATGCTGCAATCATGATTGGTCACAAGATTTATTTCACCAATAGGGACAATTTTGTGTCTGCAATTGCAATTTATGTTGCTTATGATATGGTGGTGAATGGAAAGGACTATGACCTATGTGAGTTTCTCTGACAACAACTTTTGGAGAACCTCAAACATACAAGAGAGAAGAAATACACATTCAAGTTTGGAGCTCTAATTGTGTGTTTGTTATTTTACTTTTTAAGGGAGCTACCCAGAAGAAAATACATGGTTTGGGATAGAAGCAAGCATGTAGGTCATCAATTTTTTTTACTACATGCAAAAAATTGGTGACTTCAAGGCTCAAGACAATGCATTGGCTGCATTCTTTGTAGTATTCCAAAACAATATGCATGATAGAGAAAGGATTCCCTGAAATCTTGTAGAGAAGTATGCAAATGATATAACCTTCCTTGTATCTACAGATGAATGTATAATAGAGGTCATTGAACCTAGTACAATATGGATTGAGCCTGTTGGTTATGAATTTTCAGAGGATGATGTTGAAGGATATGTGGAATTATTGTTGAAGAGTCCTAAGGAATCCTCCTTGCCTAAGCATGACACATATGAAGAAAAGTCAACTGAGGTGCACTTGTAAACATCAACACCTGCGAGAACCAAAAGAGTAAACAAGAAGGTAGAACAATACTTTGGGTTGCATGGACATTCAAAAGGTGAAGTAGACAGGTTAAGGGAAATTGCTGCAAAAGGGATGCCAAAGCAACTAGTATAGTTGGTGAGTCCTCTGGACCATGAAGATCAGGAAGAACAACTTCCACCCCTACCTTTGCATTGCCAAAATCCTTTGGTTTTGTTGTTGCTAAAGGAAAGAAGGTGGAGCCCAACGCTTCAGTATCAGAAGATGTAATAGCACTCTTTGGACCCAACACTCAAACTTCAAAAAGGAAGAATGTGCCTCTGGTAGCACCCCCTACGACCTCTGGAAGGAGGAACAAACACAAATTATCAAGAGAGAGGAACTTGAGTGTTGTTGTAGAAGAATAAATTGAACTTGGATTGGAAGAGAAGAACAATTGAAAAGAAAAAGAAGCAGTGTCTCCATCAATGGTGAAGGTTCCTCACAAGAGGCTAGCATTGAATCAAAGAAGGCCAAGATCAATATTGTGGATACCTTTGAAGAAGAGGAGATAGAAAAGGAGAAAGAGGCTTTCACTATACATTTTTACAAAAATCTTGAGAAGAAAAAGGAGAAGAATTTAGAAGAAGAGACTTCAAAGCTTGAGAAGAAGAAGTCTAAGACTCCTCTTGTAAGAGCTCGCTCACCAATAAAGCTAGTCTTTGGTTAACAATATGTTAGAGCATGACGGTCTATTAGAAGCAACGGCTAAATTGTATGATGAAGTAGATTAAGAAGACAAGAAAACTATAATAGATGCCATCATTCAATACATGATTATTTTAGATGTAAATATGGATAACATGAAGAAGAAGGTGACTAGTGTTGTGTGGAAAGCTTTGGTGAAAAGAGGGCATGAAGTTGTTAATGTTGAGAACAAGATTAAAAATGATGCCTTGAATGAAATTGGATCCTCCTTATCTAAGGATGACAAGGCTACCTTGTTGGAAGTATACACCAAACAGTTCAGAGTAAAGAAAAGGTTCACAATTCTTATGGTTAGAGAAAAGAATAGTATCGAAAAGCTAAAACAAGAAAATGTGAATACAGTGAGAGACATAGCAAAAAAATTTGGGATGATTGCTTCATTATCTGAAACAAATCAAGGTAAGGAGATTGATAAGGATAAGGTTACTGATGCAAAGGAAAATATTCCTCTTCCTAAAACAAATTTGTCTGTTTTCAAAGAAGTCGAAGAAGTAAATATTCATAATAAAGAAGTCATTTTATAATTTGTTGATACAGAGAATGTGGTTCTCACACCACCACTAGTTGATGATACAAATACTTCTCTGGAGACATCTGCTCCTTCGGAAGACACAAACACTACCACCGGTGCTAACACTGAAAACAAGAATGCAGGACAAGAACATGATCAAGATAACAATGATGATGATAATAATGTTGAGGATCCCCCTGACAGACAAAATGAGGATGCTGGAAATGAAGGTGAGGAGAATCAAAATGGATAAGAAGAAAAGAATAACAATAAGAAAGTTGATGAGGAGAAAAAGGAGGAAGATAAAGAGAAGAAAGAAAAACCCTCCGATAAAGAAGACAAATAAGAGGAAGAAGAGAAAGCTAAGAATAAAGAAGAAATAGTGGTTGGAAAGAATGAAGAACCTCAAAAGATAATGGAGCTAACAAAGTCATCTAGAGAATCCTCCGCTAATGCATTTAAGGTCCTTTTGACAAGACAAATGAGGTTCCAACCAGCCATTCCTCCTCAGTTGATTTAGCTCCCGTCACATCAAGGAATAAGATCTCACCTATTCAGAGGATGGAGCTCAAAGATGCTTTTCTTGCCTCTGAAAGAAAGGAGATCATTGAGACTCATCGGAAGGGGATTGAACTGATCAATGATGCAATCAAGTCTCTACAAGACATTACCCTTGGTGCCACAATTGACAATACTTTGACACCTGTTGAAAATTTAAATTTTTTAGTTGATTCTCTCAAGGAGTATGCCTCCAGTCTAATGGAGTAGACTGAGAAGGAAGTGGAATCAAGACTTGTTGAAAAGAGAATTCTTGAGCTACAGGATAGATGTGCATCCGCACATGGAAAGGTAAAGGAATATTTGAAGGATGTGTAGGTATGTGAAGATAAATCCAAGACATTATTCTTATATTGCATGAGGTGGTTGGATGCCACTCAAGGCATTAAGTACTTAATGGATTCCATCGAGTCACATATATCTAATGCCTCTGGAACCTTTGACCCTGCACAAGACTGAGATTACATCTCTTGGTCTACCATCACAAATCTACAAAGCAAATTTTTCACTCTTCAAAGGAAAAAATAAGATATAATAAGGAGATTTGGACAAGAGTGATCCCATAATACTGGTTTACACTTTTTGGCCAAACTGGACAATGAACTAAATTTTTTTAACTAGATCTTCACTTTCGAGCACCTATAGATGCTAAACTGTGAGGAATTTGAAGATGATGCAAACTAGTGATTTGTGAAATTTTGTTTGTAGATTCTAAATATATATATTTTTTAAATTTTGGAATCAAATTGCATTTCTTTTTCCATCTCCTTTGAAAACTATTTTTTAATAGTAAACACCATTTTTAAAGAGGATGTGTACTTGCTAACACATAACTTTTTTTTTCTATGAAGGATAATTTTATTTTTTTTTGAATTTAGATTCGTAACTACGATATCTAGTTCATGCAATTGGTTTCATAGTGTTTAATTGAATATTTTTTTCTTAATTAAGTTTTGAAGTAAAACTAGTTACAATTTAGACATAGGTTTACTTGCTAACTGTAGAGAAGGGGGATTCGCTACTCATGAGTCTCTTTATTCTCAAGGGGCGAACTACCCTAAACTACCTTAGAGAACAAAGCAAATGTTCTAGAATCAGAAAGAACAGGTCACAAAGATTTTTTGGACAAATAGATAGGCTCTCGCTAAAGGATGACAATGCAACACACTGGCATCTCATACGGACTAGAGGGTGAGTTTATTTCAGAAAACAATAGAGTGACTACTTCTATTCTAATTGCTAAGAAATCTTGAAACATGAGAAAGTAACAAAATATAATAGAATTGAAATAAAGTGAAGTATAAATGATAAAGATAAAGAGAAGAAAGAAAGTGCTTACAACCACCCAAGTAGTGAAGCCTCTAGCTAGTAGATGTCTTCAATACATGTGTGCATAAAATCTGGAGAAAATGTTGGGGTTGTATAGGGGTTTGCCTTAATAAAACCCTTGTTTTGGTGTTCCCACCTCCACAGACAGCTAAATAGATAGAGAGAAATGAAGTATGCGATGAGTGATAAAAGAAAACCCCACTTGAGGAGGAGAACCTGTATTACAAAATGTAGGTGATAAAAGTAATCCTCGCTCGAGGAGGAGAACCCATATCACAAAATAGATATGTGATAAATAAAGGATGTGTGAAATCCCAAGATGCTCAAGGGTGCAAGGCACAAGGGAGGTTTCACATGCAAGGCTTAAAGAAGCCAAAGAGGGAGAGAAAGATAGCTACAAGAGTCAAGTGTGTTGTAGAGGGTGTTGCAAGAGCTTGAGAGTGTTTGAAGTTGTTGTAACAAGTGAGAGATTTGTGCAAGCAAAAGAGTGAAGAGGGAAAAGAGAGTGTGTCCAAGGGAGAAAGCTCAAGAAGGATAAATGGATTGAAAGAATGGATTAAAAAGAGAGAATCAGAGGGAAAAGAAGCTTCCAGATCCGTTACAAGGCATCCCCAGCCGTTACCACTGACAAAATTTGCTAACAAGTGGAAAACATGCACATAAATGGTCATTTGAATGTCAAAATGTCATAAGATGCTAGCATGGCGTGTAGATGTCCACGTGGCATGCTAGTGTCCAGACACATCATGCTACAAAATGACACGAACGAGAAAATCACAAGGTTCGACACAAAGCGGATGCACAAGGGTAGCTGCTGAAAAGGGGTTTAGAGCATCTTGAGAGGGGAAAAGGCTGATGCAGGGGATAAAATGAGCCTACAAAAGATGCTAAGGGAGTGGATACTAAAGTGGATTCAAGAATGTATGTGAAATTGCAAGGGGTGCAATTTTACGACATTACACTAACACATAACTTTTTTTGTATGTATCAATTTTTTATTTATTTTTGGATCAAGGACATTAATATCTAGTGTATAGATATTTTTCATATTTTTTTTTGATAATCTGCTATTTTTCCACATGTGCAGAACAAAGAGCTTGATTTTTGGTGAAAACCTATGTTTAATTAAACTAAAATAAAAAATACATAATAAAACCAAAATATATTAAAATTATATTTGATGGATAGCTCGTTCTGAGGACTACCATCATCCATTTGGGTCTGTGAAGTTGCCTCCATTTTCATCCTCAACTTGAGCCTAGAAACACAAAATTCTATAGTAAAATGAGAAAGGATTGGGAGAAGGGAAAAAAAGGGGGGTTCGAGTGAACACCCCTTCGAGCGAACCCCCCTAGACCCCTTCGAGTGAAGGGGGGTTCGCTCGAACCCCCCTTTTTTTGCAATTTTCCTTTGTTTTCATTAAAACAATGTTCCAAAAAGGGGATGGCATCACAAAGGGGTTCATCGAAAGGGGGTTCGAGCGAAACCCTTTTTGGGTTCATGCGAACCCCCCCTTCGAGCGAACCCCTAAAAACCCAAAAAAAATTCTTCGAAGCGTTTTTGCAATTTTTCTTCATGAAGGGAAGTGTAAAATAGTTTTGTGGGATCACCCACAACTTGGGGAATTGGTGAATACCAAGCACATTCTAGTTTCAAGTGCCCTTGCTGATGCATAGAATCTTGAGAAGATAAATCCGGTTCCAAGTACTCCAAAAGAAGGAGAGGAGAGCTTAGTTGAATTGGAAGAAATGTACAAGTCTCTTACCATAACTAAGAAGATTTGGAATGAAGGTAAATTCTCCTGGAAAGCAATTCTTGATAAATTAGAAGGTGCCTCCTCTAGATGAATATTTATCTTGTATACTATTTCATTGTTTTTAGTTGTCTTTAGTTTATCTTGTACATATGTTCAGATCAAATTTTGGGATAATTCCTTGAGGGGGAGTCAATACATTTCAGTTGTTTTCTTGTACATATATACATTATGTGTGTCATCGACACACCCTTTGTCCTTGATGTCAAAGGGGGAGAAGAGTTGAGAGAAAGAATTGGAAATTGGGTAAATTTTTTGATGAAGGACATATGGGGAGATAATGTTTAAAGGAGATCATGAATGCCCGATGTTTTGGTGGTGTATGTTCTAAGTTTTTTTTGGATATTCATTTTTGGCAGATGTTTCCATCAATGAAAAAGGGGGATATTATTGAAAGAATGAAGAAGAAACCCTTTGATGTGTTGTCATTGATGCCAACATTGTTTGTTGATAGTTTTTATTGGTCCGATAAATAGTTTTGGTGACATCTTGATCTGGTAATTTGGTCCAGAATTACTCATGTTATAAGATCAACTTATGAGGTTACAGTACTTTATTTAGGACTACTAAATCCATCTATTATCAAGATTTCAATGATTTTGGATGAACAAGATGAAATTTACAAATAATAGAAGTTTGACATATAGTTTTTGGCTTTATACAGTGTAAATGGGTATGAGTTATTTGGTCCGCATTCCTTTGGTGTTTGGATTCAAACTCTATAATTTTGGGAGATGGTTTATAGATGTCTATACACTATATATTATACATGGTGCATGCTTATTTGATCAGATGGATCATTGGTGTGTGATCAGTTGGTTATTTTGCGACTAGGTCTAATTCCTGGCTAACCTAATACTTGATATATGTGCTATGAAGATTAATAGGTATTATAGATGTTAAGGGGATCTATTTTAGATCCATGCTGACTAGAATTATGTGTTTCATGGTTTGTTTGAGCGTGAAGAAGTTTTTGTTTCAAGTATGAAGTTGACAAAGTGATTTTGAATTAAATAGGGCTACATCTAATTAGGATGATCTAATTGATGTATGCGGATGTAATAGGGTATATATGTAAAAAAAAATTGAGTTGTTGATAAGAGATGACATGAGATGCCATGTAATGTGATGTGCGAAGAATGTGATATTGTGCGAACTTGTGAATGCGCATATGTGTGATCCAAATAAGTGCATAATTGTTGAGCGACTACTAAGCAGAGCAGTATTTTGTATTCAAAGCTTCAAAGGAACTGAATTCAACACAAGGAAGGTGTACTTTGTATCAGTTCACATTTTGGCTATATAGCCATTTCTATTTTGTATATATTTATGGTTGTGAGACTTATAAGGATAGTGAGTCCTAGTAGTGAGCCCCTGTAATATCTTATAACCAGTTATAATATATTGTGAGCTAATCCTCATCGTAGTTTTTCCCTTTTTGGGTTTTCCACATAAAAATCTTGGTTTTCATGTGTTATGTGGTCTTGTGATCTCTTTCATGTTTACATTCATTACTGTAGTTAGCTATACTTTGTTAATTGGATGGTTTGTGATTAATTGGTTATATAGAATATTGATTCATGCCCCCTCTTAGTATTATGGGTGTTCAACAAGTCTAGTACTATGAAATGTAGGATTTTGAGTCTAGTTTTCAAATATATAATTATTCTAATACCCATATGGTACAAGTTAATTTTGTATAGGATGTACAAAAATCAAAATTTTAATGTCACCTTTTTGGGCCATAACATGCACGTGTACGACAAGCATAATTTGACCTTAGTAAAAGTATTTTTTTGATTCCTTTTGGGGAAAGATGTGTATTATAGTGAATTCAACATAAGTCCAAAAACTAATGGAAATTTTTTAGGTTATTCAATTTTCACCATTATAGACCTAAAATAAGAAAATTCTAAATATTTTCCTTAATATAGCTAATTTTGGTGTCCTCATAGTAAAATGTTTGACATTTGTAAGGGAATAAAATACTCCTACATAAATATCTATGTTAGTTAATTATAAATGAATAGTAATAATAAAAAAAGTTAGATATACGAGTTAAGTAAAAAATGTGTATCTAATTGAATTTGAAATATAAATGAAAAAAAAAGAAAGTAAATGTATATCTTGATATTAGGAAAAAGGAGACTAAATTAACTATGATATAAGATTGTTACCCAAAGTTTTGTATTGTATTTGAGATGAATTAATTGAAGTTTTTGTGCTCTATAAAATTTGGAACTTTATGTGGACCTAATCAATCCTACATTTGGGGCCTTGATCACTACATCTATAGTGTTGACTTGACTGGTGTAGTTTTAAACATCCAGTGTTAAACATGTGATCCTAAATACTCTAGTACTTGTAATAAACAATCAAATTTATCGAAAATTATAATAGAAAGCTTGGTAGTGTTGAAAAGATTGTTGGAACTTATTATGCAAAGGACATGAAAGTAACTTGAATCTCTATGTTCATCTTACTCAAGCCTCATTGGTTGATTCAATAATTCTAATAAATTTGGAAGACAACAAATAGAAATGCAAATGATGCAACTCTAATAATGCTAAATTAATACTTGAAAAAATTGTAATGGGTGATGCAATGACTTAGTGCAAGTAATATGTTTATGGAATTTGTTGATAAAAGACACATGCAATTGGGAAAACCAATGCAAAATAGTGTTATGATAAGGTTATGAGGAATATTGGGTGTCACATATTCTAGTAATGAGTGATACGAGGTAATAAGGTATGATCTTGGATAATAAGTGATGATCCAGTTAACCTAGGAGTTGTGTCATTTTAATACATGTCCTAGATGCATATTTTGGAAATATTGGGGTGAAAGTTGGTGTTAGTGTAGGTTTTTATTTTCCTAGTGGGATAATTTATTTTCTCTTAGTCATAGGTTTTCCCTACACTTTTATTAAGATTTCTTAGGATAATAAAGTGAGTTTATTATTTAATAACTAGGATCTATAAGGTGATGTGGTATCTCCTTCCTTAAAGGGTGGATCAACATTCCCACTTTTGGTAGTTATTGGTGGTCAATTCTTATTGGTTGATTTGCCACCTCCATCCTCTCCTAAGTTCTATATAAAATCACTACCTAGCTTGTATTTTTCATATATCTTGGAAGCTCTTAATGTAATTTTTCATCCTGACATTGCATATCTCTCAGAATCATTGGCTTGCATTTTTTCTCTTTTTTTAGTTTATGTAGTTTTGAATTTCTCTGATAAAGTTCCTTAGGTTATTCAATCTATTTCAAACTTTTAACATGGTATTAGAGTTTTTGTTTTGATAAATCTAAGTTCTTAGATTCCTAATTGAGATATTGATTTTTTCATGTAAGATCTTTTAAATTTCCATATGATCTTCTCTTGCAATTTCAACGATTTAGAGAATCAAAAAGGGTTTGCAAAGATCTAATAACCTCTTCATTTTGCATATGTGTTTTGTGAGATATGGGTGATTGCAACATTTTTGGTTATACTAATTATATTTTTTACTATTTCAACGTGTCTATGAGGCTCGAGAAATTCAAGATTGGCTTTTGTTTCATTCGATTTTGAGATCGTTTGATATTGTTGCAAACAAGAGTTTGAAGCTCAAATTTGGCAAACAACTTTTTGTAGGAGCAATTTCCGCCCAAAAGGACCTTTCCATTGCATTCAAGAGGCCAATGAGATGAATTTTGACATAAAACTTGTCTATATTCACTATTGGGAGCCCCTAAGGAATTTTTTTTTCCCAGGGAGCTGTATGGCCCCCTAGGTCGCAGTTGTATGATTTTTTATTTTAATATATTGTTAAATAATAATAATATATTTATTTATTTGGCACTTTATAAAGTGTTGAAGTTCTTAGTGGAAATAACTTATAGTGCTTAAATGACTACAAAGACCATAGTTGAAAGCCACTGGAAATCTACTGACCGCCACCTTTGATTGGACTCGCAGAAGCGGTAAGGTGTGTGGCTTTAAAACCACAACATTTTATAAACCACTAGTAGGTGATTAAATTCAAAACTATCATCTTTTATACTCTATCCATTAGTGGTCAACCTCAAACTACTACCAAACCTCCACCCTCAATCTGTTGATCTACCACCCAACGACGACGCCACCATGGGGCTACCAGGGCCCCCATATAGGCCAAATTGGGTCTTTTTTAAAAACTTACATAACATTTGCCTCGGTTATAAAATTTTGGCAAACAAAATATCGTCAGAAATCTAGAGACGAGCACTATCCATCCATAGAGTTATTGAAAATATTTTTTTGCTTTTTCTGCCAAATATTGCAGGTTGATGCTCTTTGTTGCAAAATTCTTCAAAAATTCATAACTTTTGCCCAAAAGCTCCATTTTTCGGAAATGAATAGGAATTGGAAAGGTATTGAAGAGCACTACATATCTACATGGATAATTTATCCATTTTTTATCAGGTTCATTTTGTATTAGAATTTGTAATTTTGGCTATTGTGAGCCTATTGAGCATTGTATCTTGGAAAAGGCTTTGTAAACACACTAAACTATAAAGTGCCAACCTTATAATATTTTGGCAGGGGAGAGGGGGTGTTATTCTTCTTTGGGATGTATTTGATAGGTACATGGGTACCTAACATGGCCTCATTTGTCAGGACCCATCAACTTTTACATCTTCCTAAGCTACACTTAAGGGGGAGTGTTAGTATAGGTTTTTATTTTCCTAGTGGGATAGTTTATTTTCCCTTAGTCATAGGTTTTTCCTACACTTTTATTAAGCTTGATTAGGATAATAAAGTGAGTTTATTATTTAATAACTAGGAGATAAGGTGATGTGGTGTCCCCTTCCTTAAAGGGTGGAGCATTCTCACTTTTGGTGGTTACTGGTGGTCAATTCTTATTGGTTGATTTGCCACCTCTATTCTCTCATAAGTTCTATATAAGCTCACTACCTAGCTTGTATTTTTCATATATATTGGAAGCTTTTAATATTGTTCTTTCATCCTAACATTGCATATCTCTCGAAGTCGTTGGTTTGCATTGTTTATGTTTTTCTAGTTTATGTAGCTTTGAATTTCTCTTATAAATTTCCTTGGGTTATTCAATCTATTTCAAATTTCAATCAGTTGGCACATAATAGTTAATTTGGATTGAGTTTCCTTAGCACCAACATTAAATTTATATTTTTTAAATGGGTTATCCTATATGTGCAGGCTTGAACAAGGTCAAGGTTGCACTTGTGGTTTTGATCCTAGGAATAAAATTGATATTTTAGGATATAAGAATTTTATTTTTTTTGATTGGTAAGTGATGTCTTGGGGGAACCTCCCATTCTATTAAAATAACCAAAACATTACATATTTCTTGCAATTTTAGGATATAAGAATTGTCCAAGCAAGAGTTAAATTCTATTTTTGAAAGACAAATTGAGTTTAGGGTTAGTGAAAGCATTAAATCAATCAACATCATATGCTAGGATTATGCATTTAGGACATCCACACAAATTGGTACAAAATAAAAGGTGAAGTACATGTTATGCACTTTCCATTCTTACAACATTCATCCATCTTTAAAATTAGGGTGAAAATACCAAAGTTATTTAAATATTGGATAAAATGATTAAGGTTTTTTTAATCTTCTCTCTCTTCATCTTAAAATAAGCTAAAAACATAAATGAATTTTACCCCTTAAGTCTCATTTTATTTTTATTACACAAATAATTAATTACTATTGATTATTCAAAACCTTCCCCTATTAGGGGAGAGGGGCCAATATTCATATGAACTAACTTTGTAAGCATGTAGAAATTGCATATTATTTATAAGACTTTCATTATTCTTAAAAATGTGATATGGATTTCAAAAATAATTTTTATTTATTAGTAATATAGTCAAACCCCTTTAAAAATCTAAAAACCAAATCAACCATCCAACATAAATGAAGGCTCCTCTACTTATCCAATATATAAGAATACTCAATGAACCAAATAAAAATGGAATCTCATAAACTACCCAACATAAAAAGAGGGTTCCTCTACTTATCCAATATAACTAGAAAAATAACCCAACCAACTTGATAAAGGAGGACTCCCTAATACAATCAATCAAAGAGGACTCATTTGATACCTAACCCCTTCACTATTCAATAATCTATTATAAATAATATTAATACTTCTCGTCGAAATCATGTGATTTATTTTTAATGAATATTTCCTATTTAACTTTAGTTTATAAGGATAATAGTACATTATTCACAAAAAAGATAAGATGGTAGAGAGGCACACCCACAAATTCTAATTAGACCAAGTCTAAAATAAAGATGAAAAATAAAGTCTAACATGGCTAAGCATAGTAAAGTCTAAGCAGCTAAAGCAATGTTAGAAGGAGAGGGGTCTTTATCACTAGGATTTCTCCTAACATCTCTGGGGATAGAATAATCAATCAACTCCCAAATAGCGAGAGAAACTTCTTTAGGAGTGTCATATGAGGGTCGTTGAGCATGGATTAAAAAATGACAAACTCCAAATGAGGTAAATTTCTTGAGTCAAGCTAGCTAGGAGCACCACCACACTTGTGAGAAGAAGCACAAGATGGCTTGGAAGGCTTGGACTAGCTACCATGAGCATCATTATCTCTGGAAATTAGAGAATTAGAGCCATGAGAGCCACAAGAGCCACAAGAGTGGAAACTAATATCATGCATGGTATGTTGGATTCATTCACATCGATGCTCTCAAGAAGGATAGGAGGGATCTAATAGAACTCTATAAATAGTGCAAGAGACATTCCCCCATGGTCCAATGACTCTTGAAGATGCACAACTTCAAGTGTAATTTTGGTAGCTTGCACCTAAATTTTCATAAGCACATTTGAAAAATCATAGCTTTAGTGTATAAAGAAAAGTGAACACCAACATAACAAGTAGAGAAAAGAACAATCTTCAAGAAAACCAATAAGCCAAGAAAATAGAGTATGTTTGAAAGGCTTAAAGAAATCATGAATCTAATTCCAAGATTCCTAATCTCTGGGAGAAAACTATAAAAAGGTGCTTGAAGCTCTCCATCTACCCACAAAATCTAGATGAGGATTGGGAATACTCATGAGAAAAATGACCACCTAGAGTAAGGCCTTAATAAATAATGCTCTAGGAAAAGTGGGCCAGTGTAGGCTCTAGAGCCATTTTGAGTTCTAACCCCAATTTTATGAAGCATACGGGGGAATAACATCAAATACAATTTGAAAATCCTCTTGTGTTTGTTTAGCAAGCTTGACTTTCAAATTTAATTCAGGCGAAGAAATAAAGTTATTGGTGGCTCTTTTGATGAAATATGAAAACACATAGACAACTCTACTAAAGAGTTTCAAGGCATGGATTAATGGGTTTTCGGCCAATGGACGGTCTTGAAAAAGAGAGAACCAAAGATCACCAAACAGATTGTCGATTAATAGAAAGGTTGTTGTGGAAATCATTCACCACCCAATGAAGCTAAGGCTTGATAGCTTCCTAGGATTTCCAAATACTCTTGATAATAAAAGTGCCCAAAATCTTGATAGTTTTGCACATGGTGTGAAGAGTACAAAATTCCATGTGCTTCCAAGTTGAATGACCTATAGTCATGTCTAGAACTAATAAATTCTTGACAAGAATTTTTTAAGCTTCATTTCCCTTTAATACCTTGTTAATCCATATAGCACATAGGGCAATGCCTTGTCTATGGATAGAAAGCAAGCCTAGACATCTAGAATTGTGAGGCATGCAACATAAATCCTAGGCCGTGTCATGGAAGCCTTTGTTGAATGAATAAGACAACTAAGAGGGGGGGTGAATCAATTGTAGCAAATGAAAACATCAAAACCCTCAACAGTAATAAGATCCACATGCATTCATTAAACCTTTATTTTGTTAAAGTGACTAAACATGAAATGTAGATTTAATAGAAATTGAAATAACAGTACCATACACAAGAGAACACTAAATTTATGTGGAAAACCCAATGAGGGAAAAACCACGGTGAGGATTAGCTCACAATATAAGTAATTGCAAAATTGGTACAAGGGTTCACTGCCAGAATATGACACATTGTCCAAAAGGCTCTTTACCAGGCCTCACTGCCACAGAAAGAACACAAGAAGATAGAAGAGAAATGTTACACAAAGAAAAATTCTCAATGCAACAAGGAATCCACCACAAATGCCCCAAAACTTTCATAGCCTCGCATGAAATATTTTAGACACCTTCAACTCACCGCCTTCAATAATCCAACACTTTGAATTTTGCACTACTCTACTCAAATTCACATCACACACACCACTCACATGGATCTCATATATATCTTGTCTCTCTCTTGCATCTCACAACAACATTACTCTTATTTATATCAACCTCAACCTCAAAAACCTTCTCCAAGGTCGGCAACTATTTGCTACAATTACAAATTCAAATTAGGTTAGCACCTAAATATTCCTATGGTGGATAGGAATGAAGGTGACCCATTTAAATCCTTAATTAGGAACCAGATTGATCTTAACACACCTCAACATGCTTTCACAAGCCTCACATGTAGTTCTAACACAAGGACGACCAATACACATTCTAAACACCATAATCATTAAGTACATGCTTCCTTAAATCAATCATAAAATTTTGGACAGCAAAATTCACTTGAACACAATCTAGAATAAACCTCAAACCACTTGAGATCCAACAAAGACTTCATCCAAAATTGCAACATAGAAATACTTCAGCCCATAACATTCGATAAACCTTATTCGTACACTGACACATAAAACACACACTGTACTGTACCAAATTAAGTGAAACCTTGAATTATAAAAGATACAAACATTATAATCAACTTCCCAAATCTGCACAACCTGAAGCCAAATTGCAGAGAAACGTGGAGCAAATACATTTCTCCCAGGCCATAGAAAAAATCACTAAAAAAATGGTTCACATACTAGTCAAAATATCTCACTTTGTACAACGATCCAAAAACCCAAATTCTGAATATAGCAACCTCTAACAACCTTGAACAACATATCAAATCTGCACAGGCATAACATCAACATAAAATAAACATGGAGCACATCCCGAAGCACATTCTGAACACTCGCACAACACTATTTTCTCTGTTTATCAAATTTTCTCAAAAGAACTTGGAAACCAAGTCCCAAAGACATCATCTTAGCTCATTAATTCATTCCAACTCATCTTCAAACACTACGACAAAAAGATAGCTCCATGTACTCACAACACTTCCTCAATATCTCAACTACACATGCACAACATGCAACAACTTGTTTTCCTCTTTCTCACAATTTTCTCAATATCCTTGACATTTTCATCATGCAATAAACTTCCTTAACACATAGTTGACATCAATGACAACACTAGCCTATTAACTTCCTGTTGACATTAATGAAAACACCTTCATACTTGCAACAATCTACCCCTTTGTCATTGGTGGCAACACAAGATGTGAAAAGCCATTAAAGACAACATAACAACTTTGAACACACATTCTTATGATTTCATTTCTTTTTGCCCCCTGAATAGATAAATATTTTCACATGATAATTTCTCCCCCTTTAAAATCAATGGAAATAGATTTTTTTTTGCATTATTCTCCCCCTATGACACTAGACCAAGATACCTGCTCTGAATACTCCCCCTTAGGAGTACACCCAACTAAATCAACAACTTTACACAATGACAACACATGACACTACCTACTCCCCCTGAGAGGTAGCCACCAAAATCATTCCAGAAAAGAGATGAATCCATAGATCCATTAGACTGATGAATCTCAATATGCATCTAGTTCAAAGAAGGAGGGGCAATAACTCCAAACTTCTCCTGAAGATACTCAAAAGTATCCTTAGGAAGAGCCTTAGTAAATATGTCAACAATCTAATCCTTTGTAGGTACATACTCAAGTTTTACCTCATTCTCCATAACCTTCTCTCTCAAAAAGTGGTACCTAATTGATATATGCTTTGTCCTTGAATGCATCACTATATTTTTTGAAATATTAATTGCACTTGTATTATCACAAAAGATAGATATATGCTCATCATATACTACTCTGATATCCTTCAATGTCTGTCTCATCCACAAAACTTGTGTGTAGCAAGATGTTGCTGCAATACACTTAGTCTTTGCAGTGGATAAGGAAACTAAATCTTGCTTCTTGCTTAACCATGACACCAATCTACATCAAAGAAAGAATGCACCACCACTTGCACTTTTCATGTCATCAACACAACCAACCCAGTCTATATATGTATAAGCACTTAATATGAAATTAGTATCCTTAGGATACCACAAGCCATAATCTAGAGTGCCTCTTAAATATCCAAATATCCTCTTTACAGTTACAACATGTGTTTCTTTAGGATCTTTTTGAAATCTATCCACAAGACAAACTGTATGCATGATATCCGATCTAGTAGCAATTAGATATAGTAGTCCACCAATCATAGATCTATATTTGCTCTGATCAACCTTAGGTGAATCATCATCTTTGCTCAATTTACAACTAGTACCATAGGAGTGCATACCGGTTCAGAGTCTTCCATTCCAAACTTCTTCAACATCTCTTTGACATACTTTGACTATGAAATGAAAATCCCTTTATTTGTTTCATTGATTTGTAGACCAAGGAAGAAATTCATCTCCCCAAAAATTGACATTTCAAACTCTTTCTACATCTCTTCAGTAAATTTCTTACACATAGCTTCATTTCCACCAAAGATAGTATCATCCACATATACAACCATTATCAAGATTTTTTCTTTCTCAATTTTGAAGTAAAGATTACTATCTGCGATGCCTTTGCTAAATCCTTGTATCAAACATCTGTCCAATATTGCATACCAAGCCCTAGGATCTCACTTCAATCTATATAATTCCTTCTTCAATTTACAGACCATATCCGGTTGATTTGACAATTGAAATCCTTTCGGCCAATTCTCCATTCAGAAAAGCATACTTCACATCCATCTAATAAACTTTAAAGTCCTTGTATGCTACAAATGCCAAAAGCATTCTAATAGCTTCTATCCTAGCCATAGGGTCAAATGCCTCCTCAAAGTCTATTCCTTCTACTTGTGAGTAACCCTTACACACAAGTCTTTCCTTATTTCTTACCACTTCTCCATTCTCATTCAACTTGTTTTTAAATACCCACTTAGTTCCAATTATGTTCTTGTTTTCTGATCTAGGAACCAATTACCAAGTCTGATTTTTCTCAATCTACATAAGTTCTTTCATTTCCTTCATCCAATGTTCATCTTTGCATGCCTCACTCACTGTTTTAGGGTCAAATTTAAAAAGTAAACACAAATTTACCTCAACTTCAACAACTTTTCTTCTTGTCAATACTCCTTTCCTCTTGTCTCCAATGATCTGATCTTTAGAATGATTCTTTTGCACATACTTAAGGGTCTTAGGGGTATTCTCCAAAGCTTCTTCCTCTTCATTCTGTACTTCTTTTTCTTCAACTTTTTCTTCTTCTTCTTCTTTATAATCAAGTTCATCTGACACATATCCATCTACTACAATTGAATTCTACAAATTTTCATCAACCTTAACATTTGCACTTTCAACAATCTTTCTCAACCTTTTTTTGTAACATCTGTAAGCTTTTCTTTTAGTAGAATATCCAAGGAAGATACCTTCATTAGAACTCAAATCAAACTTTCCTTAGTTTTCTTCATCTCTCTTGATGTAACATTTGCTTCTGAATACTCTAAAGTACTTGACAATATGAATCCTTCCATACCATAGCTCGTAGGGAGTTTTTGTGTCATTGGATTTAGATTGAACTCTGTTAAGTATGTAAACAATAGTATGAATTGCTTCTCTCTAGTAGAATTTCAATATATTTTCTTCTTTCATCATAGTCCTAGCAGCTTCTTGAATTGTCCAGTTTTTCCTTTCAACCACTCCATTTTGCTGAAGAGTTCTATGGGAAGACAAGTGCCTCTTTATTCCATGAACTTCACAAAACATGTTAAACTCATTGGAGGTGAATTCTCCACCTCTATCAGACCTCAAACATTTGATTTTCACATTCATTTCATTCTCAACCAGAGCTTTAAATGCCTTGAATCTATCTAATGCATCATATTTTTCTCTAAGAAAAGTAACCCATGTCATTCTAGAGTAATCATCAATCAAAAGCATAAAATACCTGTCACCTTGAAGACTTCTCACCCTTTTAGGACCACCAATATATGTATGTATTAATTCTAGTAGTCCGGTAGTAGATTATTCCTTTCCTTCGAAACTACTCCTCACTTGCTTTCCAAACTAACAATTCCTGCAAACAACATTGATAGGCTTTGTGATTTTTGGTAGATCTCTTACTACATGAACTAAATCGATTCTCACCAAATTATCAAATTCATGTGACACATCCTTTGGTGCCATAACCAACTATCATTAATCTGAGACATAAATTAATGACCATCAACACCCTTTAGCTGATAGATGTCTCCATCAATCCTCTTACCAAAAGCAATCACAGTTCTGGACCCTTTTCTGATCTCACATGTTTCATCCTTAAACACAAGATTATATCCTTTGCTACACATTTTTCCAACACTCAAAAAATTATGCTTGCCATCAAAACTGATTGAACCTATTCCATAAATCTTAGCTCCTGAATCATCTCCAAATTTAACTAATCCACCATCATACTTTTCAAGTTTAACAAACTTACTTTTGTCTCTAGTCATGTGATTAGAGCAGCCACTGTCAACAACCCAGTGATTCTTATCTTCTTTAACATGAAAATAAAATACCAAAGTAACTTCAACCTTCTCTTTCTTCTCCAAAACACTTTCCTTCACACAAATTCCAAAGTTAGCAGAACTAGATTCTTCTTTTATAGCCAAGAAAAAGCATTTATTATCATCAAAATCTCCATAATCAGATTCATCATAAAAAATACTAGCATCTTCTTTGACATAGTAAGCTCTTTTAATCATCTTTCCTTTATTCTCCTTACTCTTATTGTTCACAACTCTTTTTGGACATCTAGAAGCATAATGACCTACATTTCCACAACTGAAACATTTGAAAGGTAGTTTACCTTTGTACTTACCGATGCCCTTTTTCATCCTTCTTACAAAGTTAGCTTCCACATCATCAAGATCATCTCCATCCGAATCTTCAATCTTTTCTAATTTTCTAGCCTTAAAGTAGTCTCCATTTTTGTACCATTTTTCAAAACAAGCTTTCTCATTTCAAATGAAGTTAGTGTACCAATCAACTAATCTCTAGAATACGTATTAAAATTTACAACTTCCTCAATAGAAGATACCTTTTCACTATATGAATCAGAAAGAGTTTTGAGAAGTTTCTTTACCACCCTAGGTTATTTAACTTGTGCACCAAGACCTCTCATAGCACTTGTCACAACCCATTTAGTTATCTTAGCTTAATCACTCAATTACTATATTAATTGTTTCATAACAAGTGATTGAGTAAGACAATTTGGTTATGTTAATATTACTTGAAGATTAATTAAGAAAAATGTTTATAATGATGATGAATAATTGTGTGTTCTATTTCCTAAGTGCATGATTAGCTATTGACATTTTCTCATATTGGAGAGAGAGTATCATCAAGGAAAGGTTCTAGCCATTGGAGGTAACTATCATGATGGAATATATGCACACACACATTTAGAATCATGTAGTTAGGTCGTATATGTATGCCAATAAGGTTAGGAATTATGAGTTCCTAAATTAAATAATTGCATTATTTTGAGAGAATGAAATTTTGTTATATAAATTTAGGATAATTAAGTAATCTGGAGAGTGTGTGTCAACTTTGGGTCATGAGCCAATTTAGCACAAGATTATGTTATTTGTTAATACATAGGTAGTTTTCAACATTACATCAAATGGGTCCCAAACCAAGTGAGAATCAACATCAAAGTGCAAATAACATTTCCATACTTTATTATTGATTAATTGGGTAGTTGTTACATATGGTATCAGAGCTCCGGGTTCAACACTAGGGCCTAGAGTCTACTACGTTAAAGATGCATTTCTTTGGAGAATTTGGAAAAACTCCTAGAGTTGTGGAGATACCCAGATGAGTTTGAGTCTTGTTGTTTCCTAGATGGTTCAATATGGGAACCGAATAAGGGGATTATGATCAATGACTAAAATCTAGTAATCTGGAATGAAATTGATTTGTGTGATTATTACTTAATTGTGGATGAAAGGCAATAACCTATGATGTGAGTGAATGTTAGAAATGACTTCAACTTCATGTTGATCGATTGAAGGTATGCTTGAACAACACATACTTTGTGATTGATGTATTCACGATTATGGCTTACTCATGACCTTGATATGTGTAGGAAATTATTGTGGTCATACTATGAACCTTTAATGTGAACTTCTATATATGTCAAGTTCACTATTATGGTTACCATATGAATAAAGCTTCTGCTATGAGTGAATTTGCATTTAAGTTATGTAATGTATGCTCGAGATTGACAATAGTTGAGGAGCATACTAGGAAAATTATGGATGTCCTCGATTTATTAGCCATCTGATGGACTGCATAGAAAAAGGTAGGTAATAGTTGGACAAAACTCATATTATAATTTTGGCCTATTCTAATGTGGAAAAATTGTATCTTAGATTATTCGAGGTAGATAATACCTTGGGATCATGAATTCATATGAAATTTTGTGTAAGTTCTTGTGTGTAAATGGCTTCGAGTTGTGCGTATTGATATGTTGGATCCCTTGCTAGTGATGAAATTGAGTAGTATGGGATGCTTGATTGTTGGCATAACTATAATTGAGGATTTTTCTACAAGATCAAGTTGTTAGCAAACATACACAGTATATTAAATCAAATCCACAATATCAATAGAATGCATAGGAAAATAAAGAAGGGGAGTAAACTGAAACGAGTTCACCAAATCCTTCTTCCTCCATAACTGATTTCTATTGTACCTTCTACTAGCTTGCTGAAATGTAAAGTATGCCCTCAGATTGTGATGAACAAACTTCTATGCTATGGACTAGCCCTAAGCCAAGTGTTGAAGGATTTCCTATAAGCTATGCAAAAGAAATTAAATTCTATATACAAATAACTAAATGACACAAGATCAAATTCCAAGATGCAAGATTAAGAGATTACTCAAGATAAGAGATTAAGAGATTAAAGAGATAAGATGTCGAAAATGAGAACAAAATTGACATTTTACAGAAAATGCAATTTTGGATGGATGGATGAGATTGAGGATTGAGAAATGCCCTAGAATCAATGGTCAAGATTCAAAATGACAACTCTCAATTAGGGTTAGGGTAAGATTCTCAAATGAGTGGACAAGATTTAATTTAAGAAATTAAATCAAGGATGGAGAATAAATGTGACAGTGAGATGAAAATTAGTAAAATCAAGAAGATAAGGTTTGAACAAGAAGATGAGATTTAGAAAATCAATAATTTTAGCAATTACTTGATTTTTAGAAGAATATTACCATTTTGAATTAAAATTAATTCAAAATATGGATTTAGCAAGATAGTAAATAATAGATTTTAAGATTATTTACTAAAAGAAGTGACAGTTAACCATGTAATGCTAATTTAAACAAATTACTTTATTTAAAATGAGGGAAATGTCAAATAAGGCAACTAAATAATTAAAGATAATTATTTAATTTGGAGAAGGTGATCGATTAACTAAATAAATTAATAAATTTATTTAATTATAAGAAGACTTTTGAGAATTAGTGGCATATTAAATAAATAAAATATATTTATTTAATAATCTGGAGGACATAAGTGGCAAAGATTAATTAAATAAATTGAGAAATTTATTTAATTATGAGAAGGCTTTAGATAATTAATGACACATTAAATAAATAAATAAGATCTATTTATTTAATAATCATGAAGAATAAAAGAACATGAATTAATTAAATAATTATGAATTATTTAATTAATAGTTGAAGGTGGACAAAGACATAATTAAAATGTCATAATTATGCTAGGACGAAAGTGGTAAAATAGAGCTTGCAGGCCTAGGTCATTTTTATGTGTCTACATTTTCCCCTCTTTGTCATAATGCAATTTATCGCGTTATGGCAAAGAAAACAAGTCAAGAATATGCCCCAGCGAAGGTATGGAGTGCCTATGCCCCCTCGGGAAAATTTTTGAATTTTGGCTCGGGGTTAGAAAAAATTTGGAAAGTGTCCTGATTATTCAATTTGATGATCAGAAAAACAACGGCGCGATCAGTTTCGAAAACAGAGGACGTTGAGCCAGCGAAAATGCCAATCAAAGGTAGTCAAATGAGCCTCCAGTACAAACCCATCAAGTCAAAACCTAATTTTCAACCTATAAATAAGTTGAAAAAGCCAAACCAAGTGTCATTTTCACATTTGCTATTCATAAATTTTGGAGATTAGAGCTCGAGGAGAAGATGGTGATTCGTGTCCCTTCCATCCATTCCATTCCCTGTCCATCCATTCCATCCCTTCCTTCCTGTCCATTTCCATCCATTCCATTCCATTCCATTCCGTCCTTCCTTCCTATTCCATCCTTTATCCGTCCTGTCCATTCCATTTCTTCCATTTTCAGGCTCCTTTCCTTCCATCCATCCATTCCTTCCTCCGTCCATCCGGCCCATCCATCCTTCCTCCATTTCCTTCCTCCTGTCCTTCCATCCATCCTCCATTCCTCCCATCCATCCGTCCATCCTTTCCTCCATCCGCTCCGTCCATCCGTCCTCCATCCTTCATCCATTCCATCCATCCGTCCACTATCCATTTCATCCGTCCATCCGCTCCATCCATTCCATCCATCCTGTCCATCCGGCCATTCCTTTCCATTCCTTCCATCCATCCATCCATCCTTCCATTTCCTCCATCCATTCCTCCATTCCATTCTCTCCATTCCATCCATTTCCATCCATTCCTCCTCCTTCCTTCCTCCTCCATCCATTCCTCCTCCATTCCATCCATCCTTCCACTCCGTCCATCCGTCCATTCCTCCATCCATCCTTTCCTTCCTTCCATCCATTCCATCCTTCCTCCGTCCATCCATTCATCCGTCCCCTTCCATTATTCAGAGCCAATCTAAAGTGTATTGCCATGAACCCTAATGGACTGACCTAGTGCGGCCTCGGGGGCTCATCGATTGATGGCCTTGCCTACGTCATACACTTAGAGACCTCGTAGTTTGACACGACCAATGACCTTGTCCAAAGGACAGAAGATTGAACCATGATTTTATTTTGACCAACCTAGAATGACTGACCTAATGTCTCGGGGATTCAAAGATGAATCTTGCCTACGTAGAAAATGCGTAGAGACAACGTAGTTTAGACCAGGACAAAAGATTGATTGATGTGACTGGTTGATGGGACAAGCATTGACTTTGACTCTATTTTTGGAATTGATTTTTGACATTTTTTTTGAATGTTTTTGTATTTTCTCAAGACATTTTTCAAATTTCTAGGTCTTTTTCAGATTTTTATGACTTTTTTCAAGACTTTTTATGAATGCAGGATCATGTGCGACACCCACTGCAGTTACATGATAAAGGTATTTCCCCCTGATAGGTCAAGGATTATCCAGGCTGAATGATATGGAAAGATGCAGATGCGGGACAAAAGGCAAGGATAGGCAAGGGGTGATGTCAACCAATGCTAGCCATGGATGGAATTGACAAGACGTATGACGAATTTCATGAATGTGTCAGGTTGTCGTGGTTATGCAAAGTGGATAAAGGTCGATGGGTGAAGCCACAATAGTGGTTTACAATTCAGGTGAGGAAGGAAAACTCACAAAAAATGATCCCAAGGCAAAAAAAGTGATTTTAGGGGTTCGTATGAACCTATTGGTTTGATCGAACCAATAAGGGGTTCGCTTGAACCAAGGTTCGAGCGAACCCCTTTGAATCTTGGCCGCAAAAAAAAAAAACAAAAAAATGCATAAGAAAGGGGTTTGCTCGAACCCCTAGAGGCTCGCCCGAACCCCTATGGGTTTGTACGAACCCCCCTTATCCCTCATCCCCCATCTGAGACACAAAAAAAACCTAAATTTTGGCACTTCGGAGCTCGGGTTGAGGATGAAAATGGAGGAATCTTCACAAAACCAACTAGAATTAGGTAGTCCTCAGAACAAGCTATCCAACAAATATAATTTTAATATATTTTGGTTTTATTATGTATGTGTTTTTTTACTTTTATTAAACATAGGTTTTTCACTGAAAATCAAGCTCTCTGTTTTGAACATGTGGAAAGATAGCAGATTATCAAAATAATTTTTTTAAAAATATGTTTGTGCTGGGTATTGATGTACTTGATCCATTAAAAAAAATAAATTGAATTTCGATACATACAAAAAAGTTATGTTGTATACAATCCGCCTATGTCTGAATTGCAATTGGTTTGACTTCGAAACTTGATTAAGGAAAAAATATTCAATAAAAAACTATGAGACAAAATGAAAGTGCTAGATATCATAGTTACAAATCTAAATTCGAAAAAATTAGAATTTTATCCTTCATACAAAAAAAGTTATGTTGTATACGGTGAGCGTCACTTTTTAAAAATGTTGTTTTCTGAAAAAAACCAGTTTTCGTGGGAGATGGAAAAAGAAGTGCAATCTGATTCCAATTTTTTTTTAAAAATAAATATTTTTAGAATCTACAGAAAAAATGTGATGAGACTCTAGTTTGCATCATCTTCAAATTCCTCACGGTTTAGCCGCCATAGGTTCCCGAATGTGAAGATTTAGTTAAAAATAATAATTTCAGTGACCAGTTTGGCCAAAAATTGTAAACCACTATTGTGGGATCACCCCGATTAGAGTAAGAGTAGATGGCGGAGCAACAATTGACTATGCATGGTGCCTGTTTGCTAGGATTTCACCATGGTACCTATCCAAAGCGCTTGTTTTCCAGGTTTTCACTATTGGACAAATTCATTTCTTTTTACTATTTTTGCCATTTTTTGATTTTTTTGGTGTCACCAAGACGCCTATTTTCCAAGTTTTCATCAAAGGACGATTTTTTCTATTTTTTAATTTTTTTTGTATTTTTAGGTTTTTAGCCAAAACTCTATGATGCTTTGTGTAAAACTTTCATAGATGTAGGTTGTTAATGGGTTTTGTCAACTGTTCTCAATTAGGTGTAGCCAACTGATAAGCTCCAGAACCGATTGTTGTAGTAATAATATAAGGACCGAGCCAATTAGGCTCAAACTTTCTAGTCTTTTCATGGTCAGCCTGATTTCTTGGGTTCTAGATGAGGACCAAGTCACCAATTTCAAATTTTCTCACCATCACTCTTTTATTATAGCTCCTGCAGAGACGATTTTGATATGCTTGCAAGTGATTCAAGGCATTTTGTCATCTTTTTTTTAACATTTCTAACTCATGTAGGCGAGACTATGTGTACTCTTCATCATCGATCATTCCCTTCAAGGAGACTCAGAGAGAAGGAATTTCAACCTCGATGGGCAATATGGCCTTAGATCCGTAGACAAGGGAAAATGGAGTGGCTCCAGTGGGTGTATGAATGCTGGTTCGGTAGGCCCACAAGGCGGGATTGAATTGTAAATGCCAATCGCGGCCAACATCGTTGACGGTCTTCTTAAGAATGTGAAGAATTGTTTTATTTGATGCCTCAGCTTGATTGTTACCTTGTGGATAATATGGGGTGGAAAAATGATGTTGGATGTGGAATCGCTCACAGAGTTCACAAACGTCCTGATTTTTGAATGGACTCTCGTTATCGGTGATGATGGACTGCGAAACACCATATCGACAGATGATGTAATTTAGGATAAACTTGGATATCTGCTTACCGGTGATGTAAGTGAGGGGGACGACTTCAATCCACTTAGTAAAGTACTCAGTGGCGGTGATTATGAATTTATGGCCGTTAGAGGAGGATGGATGGATCTTGCCCATGAGGTCGAGTCCCCATTGTGCGAAGGGCCATGGAGAAGTGATTGGTCTCAGCTCTTGCACAAGTGCGTGGATTAGGTCATTGTGCACTTGGAATTTTTGACATGTTTTGACAAACTGAAGAGCATCTTTTTCTAGTGTTGGCTAATAGTATCCAAGTCTGGTGACTTTTCTAGCTAACGTTGGACCACTCGAATGAGATCCACATATACCCTCATGTACTTCTCATAAATTTGTTTGAGCTTCATCAGTGTCGAGATAGCGAAGAAGGGTGTTATCAAAGCCACGACGGTATAGGGTGTCACTGACGATGGTGTGTCGGGCGGCTTTTCGTATAAAGGACTTTCTTTGGTTATTGGAAAGGTTGGGTGGTAGGGTTTGGGACTTAAGATAATCATAGATGTCTTGGTACCAAGGCGAACTGGGACCAACAATCTCGCAAACCATTTCTGACTCTGGGATGTCATATGCAGGCATCAATAGCTGTTCCACCAAGAACTCAAATTGTGACACATTTTTGGGGATGTCAAAGAGAGATCCAATATTAGCCATTGCATCAGCTGACTTATTCTGTGCCCTGGGGATTTGTTCAAAGGAAATAAATTTGAAATATGTCAGGAAGCTATCCACCATTCGCTTGTAGGGGAGCAACTTTTCATCTTTTGTTTCATAATCATCATTCACTTGGTTGATAACTAACTGAGAATCCCTAAATACTAGCAGTGTCTGAATTTTCCATTTAATTGCGATCTTGAGTCTTGTGAACAATGCTTCGTATTCTGCAATGTTATTAGTACAAGGAAAGGCGATCCAGAATGCCTTAGGAATGGAATCCCCTTGTGGTGTGATGAACAAGATACCAACCCCTGAGCCGTGACCAGTATGAGACCCGTCAAAATATAGTTTCCATGGTGATGTAGGCTCTGCATGAAAGATAGACTCATCAAGAAAATCAATTATCAGTGGATGAGTGCCTTGGATGGGTGCATCTACAAGTTGGTCCACTATTACCTGCCCTTTTATTGCCTTGCGCTCAACATATTGTATTTCATATTCACTTAAAATCATGACCCACTTTGCTAACCGGCCTGTCAATAATGCCCGACTTAGAAGATACTTTAGTGGATCAATCTTAGCTACCAGGTGTGTTTGGTGATTCAGGATGTAATGTCTTAGCTTTTGTGTTGCAAAGACAACTGCAAGGCATGCGCATTCAATGGTTGTATAGTTCAACTCATATCCTATCAGTGTGCGACTGATATAGTATATGGCTCTTTCTTTTTCCTCATAGTCATTTTGTGCCAATAATGCCCCCAGTGCATTTGTAGTTGCAGAGACATACAGGATCAACAACTTGCCTTCAATAGGCGGCATCAGGACTAGTGGTGTCAATAGATATTCTTTGATTTGTTTGAAGGTTGTGTGGCATTTGTCTGTCCATACAAAGGGGATACTTTTGTGTAAGAGATACTGAAATGGTTGACACTTGTCTGCCAACTGTGCGATGAAGTGTCGCAAGGACCACAGTTTGCCCTGAAGTGTTCTTAACTCACTGATTCCTTTTGGTGGAGGCATGTCTATAATTTCTTTCACTTTAGCAGGATCAACTTCTATGCCTCTTCATGAAACTATGTAGCCCAATAGTTTGCCCGAAGTAACCCCAAAGACACATTTTTTTGGGTTCAAATGAACCTTGTAATCTTCTAGCCGTCTAAAAATTTTATCCAGGACCTTGAGATGGCATTTTCATGTCAAAGATTTGGCCAAAAGGTCATCCACATAATCTTCCATTTGGATATGCATCATGTCATGAAAAATTGTTGTTATAGATATTTTGTATGTGGCGCCTGCATTTTAAGCCAAAAGGCATGCCATTCCAACAATATGTTCCCCATGGGCATGTAAATTCCATTTTGTGCTGATCCTCAGGTGCAATGCAGATTTGGTTATAGCCCGAGAAACCATCCATGAGAGACAAAATCCCGTACCCTGCTGTGAGATCAAAAATCATGTCTATATTCGGCAATGGGAAATCATCTTTTGGACAAGCCTTATTTAAATCTCTGAAATCCATACAGATACAGATTTGTCCATTTGGCTTTATGATAGGGACAATGTTGGATATCTAGTCGACATAGTCTATTGATCTTATGAATCCAACATCCAGTAACTTCTTTAGTTTAGCCTTTACAAGTAGTGCAATCTGTGGATGCATTTTCCGTAATTTTTGTTTGACTGGCTTGATACCCGGGATTAGAGGAAGATGATGCAATACCAATTCTGGATGAAGGCTTGGCATGTCAGCATATGACCATGCGAAGTTAACTTTCCTTTCTGTGAAGAATTGTTGAAATTCAGGTTTTTCTTTTCTTTTGACAATGATGCGGCTAAGAGAACCATTTTGGGATTCTCTGGTGTATCTATGTTAACTTCTATTGTGTCTTCGATAAGAATAGCTGATTTTTCTTGTGTGATGGGAAGAAAGTCCAATCCTCCATCCTTAGGCACCTCAGAGAGGTTTTCACCTTCGGATACGTCCTTTATTTTTACTATTTTGTTGTCAGAAGGTGCCTTACGGTTTTCACCTAAAGACATTTCTTTTTTTGTTTTAATCTTTGTATTTTTGCAACTGGAGGATTATACAGTCTCTCAGAAGTAAGCTACACAATCTAGGTCAATAGAAAATGTTGCTTTGTGATCACCCCACGGTATGCCCTCTTGGAGTCCCATGAACTCTGCAATGGCCTCATCATTCTGAAAGATATCCATAACAGGTGGCTCTTTTTGGTCCCAGTCAATCAGTTGTGGGTACACAAGGGAAATCCCATCGTCAGTGCTGGTAAAAGATGGGGAAGATGCAGAAAACATGCAAATTGAAGCCTCAAGTGTGAAGGCAAAGTTGTCAATTTCAACTTCCGTGTCAGATGCAATGGATGGACCATATTCAAATTCGGATGAGTTGTACTCATAGTCATAATAGGGGATAAAAGTATCAACATCATGACTAGCGGCTGGTAGTTCAGAGGCATGGACAGTAGGTTCAGGCATGTCAGGCTCATGGGTGAGCTTGGGAATGGGGCGGGATGATTCAGCAGTTGCCGACGACAATTTATGTTCTTCTGGATCCCAAGGAATACTTACCCATTCCTTATCTTTAGAATGACATTCAATAGGATCAATGTTGTATTCTTGCCGAAATCTTTCTTCAAAAGGGGGTTGGCTAGGTTCCAGGAATAGTTCGTCAATATCATAGTTGCTCAGGGTTTTCTCAGATCCCCATTCCCATTCATTATAGTCAGTTTCGGTAAGGGATTCTTCACTTGTCTCGACACTTTCTGGAGCCATTACGTCCTTACTTGAAAATTCATAGGTACATCGATAGTTAGTTCTGAGTTGGTCAAACCCTTTCCCCATGTACCTTGGTCTTGCGGAAATAATAACAGGTTCTCTCCTTCCATTGTTGGCTTTTCCAAGGCCACTTGTGCTATCATAACCTAGTGCCTTGCATATGTCATAGCCTTTTCCATAGAGATGCACTGGTAGTGGAGGTAATCCTTCTAGGTCTTTGTAGATCCAGTTAGCTATGTCGATAATGACTTCATTACCCATATCTCCCCATACTGTGAATACTATTTTTGTTGGAACATTGAAAGTTGTTTTAGGCTTGACTGTGAAACACGGTCTACCATAGAATTTAGGCGGCTTAGGTATTGTGGTGAGACAGTAAGCCATATTCAGTTTGAATTCTCCACAACTAAGGTCCTGGATCTGAAGGTCATTACTTGGTATGGAGGCTGAGGAGGATGGTGTGGCGGAAGTTGATGGAATGGATATGGATGATTTGGTGAGTGTAGATGGGTCAATATATTTTGAAGAGATGGAATTTGAGGCTTCTCGATTAATGGGTACCTGGTGCTCAACAGTGGCTCTCAGATTGGTACAATATTGAAATGGATCAGGATCTCCTGGGATAGTAATTTTAGTACCATCAAAAGGGAACTTCAGGCATTGGTGGTATGTGGAAGGAATGACCTTTAAGGCATGAATCCATGGGCGACCAAGTAAGATATTGTAATTTATGTCATGATCCAGGACTTGGCATGTTGTATCTATAATAATTGGTCCCACATGAATTGGAATTGTAATGACGCCTTTAGAAGCACGTTCTTCATCATCATACGCCTTGATGACAATTCTCTTGGTAACATCCACACATGCATCAGAGAAGCCAAGAGCTTTAACCAATTTTAAAAAGTAGATGTTCAATCCTGCTTCGCCATCTAATAAGACTCATCTAACCTTATGTTTATGGACAAAAATTTTGATATGAAGGGCATCATTATGAGATAGTTTTTGTGAGGAATAGTCAATGTCTGAAAAGGTAATGTGGTGAGGCGAAGTCAAATAGCCGACCATAGTTTTGAAATGGTTGACATCAATGTTGGTTGGGACGAAAGACTCTTGCAGGACTTTATCCAAGATGGCCTTATGTGCGAGTGAGATGCAGAGCAATTCAAGGATGGAGATTTGAGTGGGTGTTTTGTTCAATTGCTCAATAAGGTTGAACTCTGGCTTAAGTTTTTGCGGCTTGGTAGATGGACCAGGTATGGTAATTTTAGGCTGACGAGCAGAGGGACCTAGGATGGTGGCCTTGCCTTTACGTGTTGTGACATTGCATTCCAAGGCCTTTTTGATGGTAATGGTATTGACACATTTATCTTCATCAGCTGCGCGAAGATTGTTAATGATGGTACCACCAGAATAATTGAAGGCGGGATAGATGTGATTGGCTTGATTATTGTTATTCTTCGTGCCAGATGAGGAGGGGTTACCAGAACCATGATCCTGGAGTGGATTCTTGTGGATTGTATGGTCTGCATTAGACGCAAATGGTTGACCTCCTAACTCAATGGTATGGTTTTCAATAAGGTCTTGCACAAGATTTCGTAACTGATGGCAAGAGGAAGTTTTGTGCCCTTTGACACGGTGGTAATCACAAAATGGATTATCATCCCACCATGATGGCTTGAACTGACTAGGGTCATACAGTTTAGGTTCTTCCAAAGTTATGACACTGTTTTGGATAAGTTTCTTTAAGAAAATTTTGATAGGCTCACCCAAGGGAGTGTATGTGCATTTTTGAAATTGTCGTGGTTGACGTGGCTGCCTTTGATTAGATTGAGCAGGATTATTTTGAATAGCATTGGCAGTTGGTGTGGGTGTGATCACAGGTGCATTTTGATTTTGAACTCCTTTGATGATGAGTACATGACCTATTGCATTAACAGTTTTGCATTGACCACACTGTCATTGGTGATGTGTTTATTCTTAACCCAGTATTTGGTTTTGTCA
>CM021100.1:958539869-958689209 GCA_007115665.2 Sequoiadendron giganteum
AAGATTCAAAATGACAACTCTCAATTAGGGTTAGGGTAAGATTCTCAAATGAGTGGACAAGATTTAATTTAAGAAATTAAATCAAGGATGGAGAATAAATGTGACAGTGAGATGAAAATTAGTAAAATCAAGAAGATAAGGTTTGAACAAGAAGATGAGATTTAGAAAATCAATAATTTTAGCAATTACTTGATTTTTAGAAGAATATTACCATTTTGAATTAAAATTAATTCAAAATATGGATTTAGCAAGATAGTAAATAATAGATTTTAAGATTATTTACTAAAAGAAGTGACAGTTAACCATGTAATGCTAATTTAAACAAATTACTTTATTTAAAATGAGGGAAATGTCAAATAAGGCAACTAAATAATTAAAGATAATTATTTAATTTGGAGAAGGTGATCGATTAACTAAATAAATTAATAAATTTATTTAATTATAAGAAGACTTTTGAGAATTAGTGGCATATTAAATAAATAAAATATATTTATTTAATAATCTGGAGGACATAAGTGGCAAAGATTAATTAAATAAATTGAGAAATTTATTTAATTATGAGAAGGCTTTAGATAATTAATGACACATTAAATAAATAAATAAGATCTATTTATTTAATAATCATGAAGAATAAAAGAACATGAATTAATTAAATAATTATGAATTATTTAATTAATAGTTGAAGGTGGACAAAGACATAATTAAAATGTCATAATTATGCTAGGACGAAAGTGGTAAAATAGAGCTTGCAGGCCTAGGTCATTTTTATGTGTCTACATTTTCCCCTCTTTGTCATAATGCAATTTATCGCGTTATGGCAAAGAAAACAAGTCAAGAATATGCCCCAGCGAAGGTATGGAGTGCCTATGCCCCCTCGGGAAAATTTTTGAATTTTGGCTCGGGGTTAGAAAAAATTTGGAAAGTGTCCTGATTATTCAATTTGATGATCAGAAAAACAACGGCGCGATCAGTTTCGAAAACAGAGGACGTTGAGCCAGCGAAAATGCCAATCAAAGGTAGTCAAATGAGCCTCCAGTACAAACCCATCAAGTCAAAACCTAATTTTCAACCTATAAATAAGTTGAAAAAGCCAAACCAAGTGTCATTTTCACATTTGCTATTCATAAATTTTGGAGATTAGAGCTCGAGGAGAAGATGGTGATTCGTGTCCCTTCCATCCATTCCATTCCCTGTCCATCCATTCCATCCCTTCCTTCCTGTCCATTTCCATCCATTCCATTCCATTCCATTCCGTCCTTCCTTCCTATTCCATCCTTTATCCGTCCTGTCCATTCCATTTCTTCCATTTTCAGGCTCCTTTCCTTCCATCCATCCATTCCTTCCTCCGTCCATCCGGCCCATCCATCCTTCCTCCATTTCCTTCCTCCTGTCCTTCCATCCATCCTCCATTCCTCCCATCCATCCGTCCATCCTTTCCTCCATCCGCTCCGTCCATCCGTCCTCCATCCTTCATCCATTCCATCCATCCGTCCACTATCCATTTCATCCGTCCATCCGCTCCATCCATTCCATCCATCCTGTCCATCCGGCCATTCCTTTCCATTCCTTCCATCCATCCATCCATCCTTCCATTTCCTCCATCCATTCCTCCATTCCATTCTCTCCATTCCATCCATTTCCATCCATTCCTCCTCCTTCCTTCCTCCTCCATCCATTCCTCCTCCATTCCATCCATCCTTCCACTCCGTCCATCCGTCCATTCCTCCATCCATCCTTTCCTTCCTTCCATCCATTCCATCCTTCCTCCGTCCATCCATTCATCCGTCCCCTTCCATTATTCAGAGCCAATCTAAAGTGTATTGCCATGAACCCTAATGGACTGACCTAGTGCGGCCTCGGGGGCTCATCGATTGATGGCCTTGCCTACGTCATACACTTAGAGACCTCGTAGTTTGACACGACCAATGACCTTGTCCAAAGGACAGAAGATTGAACCATGATTTTATTTTGACCAACCTAGAATGACTGACCTAATGTCTCGGGGATTCAAAGATGAATCTTGCCTACGTAGAAAATGCGTAGAGACAACGTAGTTTAGACCAGGACAAAAGATTGATTGATGTGACTGGTTGATGGGACAAGCATTGACTTTGACTCTATTTTTGGAATTGATTTTTGACATTTTTTTTGAATGTTTTTGTATTTTCTCAAGACATTTTTCAAATTTCTAGGTCTTTTTCAGATTTTTATGACTTTTTTCAAGACTTTTTATGAATGCAGGATCATGTGCGACACCCACTGCAGTTACATGATAAAGGTATTTCCCCCTGATAGGTCAAGGATTATCCAGGCTGAATGATATGGAAAGATGCAGATGCGGGACAAAAGGCAAGGATAGGCAAGGGGTGATGTCAACCAATGCTAGCCATGGATGGAATTGACAAGACGTATGACGAATTTCATGAATGTGTCAGGTTGTCGTGGTTATGCAAAGTGGATAAAGGTCGATGGGTGAAGCCACAATAGTGGTTTACAATTCAGGTGAGGAAGGAAAACTCACAAAAAATGATCCCAAGGCAAAAAAAGTGATTTTAGGGGTTCGTATGAACCTATTGGTTTGATCGAACCAATAAGGGGTTCGCTTGAACCAAGGTTCGAGCGAACCCCTTTGAATCTTGGCCGCAAAAAAAAAAAACAAAAAAATGCATAAGAAAGGGGTTTGCTCGAACCCCTAGAGGCTCGCCCGAACCCCTATGGGTTTGTACGAACCCCCCTTATCCCTCATCCCCCATCTGAGACACAAAAAAAACCTAAATTTTGGCACTTCGGAGCTCGGGTTGAGGATGAAAATGGAGGAATCTTCACAAAACCAACTAGAATTAGGTAGTCCTCAGAACAAGCTATCCAACAAATATAATTTTAATATATTTTGGTTTTATTATGTATGTGTTTTTTTACTTTTATTAAACATAGGTTTTTCACTGAAAATCAAGCTCTCTGTTTTGAACATGTGGAAAGATAGCAGATTATCAAAATAATTTTTTTAAAAATATGTTTGTGCTGGGTATTGATGTACTTGATCCATTAAAAAAAATAAATTGAATTTCGATACATACAAAAAAGTTATGTTGTATACAATCCGCCTATGTCTGAATTGCAATTGGTTTGACTTCGAAACTTGATTAAGGAAAAAATATTCAATAAAAAACTATGAGACAAAATGAAAGTGCTAGATATCATAGTTACAAATCTAAATTCGAAAAAATTAGAATTTTATCCTTCATACAAAAAAAGTTATGTTGTATACGGTGAGCGTCACTTTTTAAAAATGTTGTTTTCTGAAAAAAACCAGTTTTCGTGGGAGATGGAAAAAGAAGTGCAATCTGATTCCAATTTTTTTTTAAAAATAAATATTTTTAGAATCTACAGAAAAAATGTGATGAGACTCTAGTTTGCATCATCTTCAAATTCCTCACGGTTTAGCCGCCATAGGTTCCCGAATGTGAAGATTTAGTTAAAAATAATAATTTCAGTGACCAGTTTGGCCAAAAATTGTAAACCACTATTGTGGGATCACCCCGATTAGAGTAAGAGTAGATGGCGGAGCAACAATTGACTATGCATGGTGCCTGTTTGCTAGGATTTCACCATGGTACCTATCCAAAGCGCTTGTTTTCCAGGTTTTCACTATTGGACAAATTCATTTCTTTTTACTATTTTTGCCATTTTTTGATTTTTTTGGTGTCACCAAGACGCCTATTTTCCAAGTTTTCATCAAAGGACGATTTTTTCTATTTTTTAATTTTTTTTGTATTTTTAGGTTTTTAGCCAAAACTCTATGATGCTTTGTGTAAAACTTTCATAGATGTAGGTTGTTAATGGGTTTTGTCAACTGTTCTCAATTAGGTGTAGCCAACTGATAAGCTCCAGAACCGATTGTTGTAGTAATAATATAAGGACCGAGCCAATTAGGCTCAAACTTTCTAGTCTTTTCATGGTCAGCCTGATTTCTTGGGTTCTAGATGAGGACCAAGTCACCAATTTCAAATTTTCTCACCATCACTCTTTTATTATAGCTCCTGCAGAGACGATTTTGATATGCTTGCAAGTGATTCAAGGCATTTTGTCATCTTTTTTTTAACATTTCTAACTCATGTAGGCGAGACTATGTGTACTCTTCATCATCGATCATTCCCTTCAAGGAGACTCAGAGAGAAGGAATTTCAACCTCGATGGGCAATATGGCCTTAGATCCGTAGACAAGGGAAAATGGAGTGGCTCCAGTGGGTGTATGAATGCTGGTTCGGTAGGCCCACAAGGCGGGATTGAATTGTAAATGCCAATCGCGGCCAACATCGTTGACGGTCTTCTTAAGAATGTGAAGAATTGTTTTATTTGATGCCTCAGCTTGATTGTTACCTTGTGGATAATATGGGGTGGAAAAATGATGTTGGATGTGGAATCGCTCACAGAGTTCACAAACGTCCTGATTTTTGAATGGACTCTCGTTATCGGTGATGATGGACTGCGAAACACCATATCGACAGATGATGTAATTTAGGATAAACTTGGATATCTGCTTACCGGTGATGTAAGTGAGGGGGACGACTTCAATCCACTTAGTAAAGTACTCAGTGGCGGTGATTATGAATTTATGGCCGTTAGAGGAGGATGGATGGATCTTGCCCATGAGGTCGAGTCCCCATTGTGCGAAGGGCCATGGAGAAGTGATTGGTCTCAGCTCTTGCACAAGTGCGTGGATTAGGTCATTGTGCACTTGGAATTTTTGACATGTTTTGACAAACTGAAGAGCATCTTTTTCTAGTGTTGGCTAATAGTATCCAAGTCTGGTGACTTTTCTAGCTAACGTTGGACCACTCGAATGAGATCCACATATACCCTCATGTACTTCTCATAAATTTGTTTGAGCTTCATCAGTGTCGAGATAGCGAAGAAGGGTGTTATCAAAGCCACGACGGTATAGGGTGTCACTGACGATGGTGTGTCGGGCGGCTTTTCGTATAAAGGACTTTCTTTGGTTATTGGAAAGGTTGGGTGGTAGGGTTTGGGACTTAAGATAATCATAGATGTCTTGGTACCAAGGCGAACTGGGACCAACAATCTCGCAAACCATTTCTGACTCTGGGATGTCATATGCAGGCATCAATAGCTGTTCCACCAAGAACTCAAATTGTGACACATTTTTGGGGATGTCAAAGAGAGATCCAATATTAGCCATTGCATCAGCTGACTTATTCTGTGCCCTGGGGATTTGTTCAAAGGAAATAAATTTGAAATATGTCAGGAAGCTATCCACCATTCGCTTGTAGGGGAGCAACTTTTCATCTTTTGTTTCATAATCATCATTCACTTGGTTGATAACTAACTGAGAATCCCTAAATACTAGCAGTGTCTGAATTTTCCATTTAATTGCGATCTTGAGTCTTGTGAACAATGCTTCGTATTCTGCAATGTTATTAGTACAAGGAAAGGCGATCCAGAATGCCTTAGGAATGGAATCCCCTTGTGGTGTGATGAACAAGATACCAACCCCTGAGCCGTGACCAGTATGAGACCCGTCAAAATATAGTTTCCATGGTGATGTAGGCTCTGCATGAAAGATAGACTCATCAAGAAAATCAATTATCAGTGGATGAGTGCCTTGGATGGGTGCATCTACAAGTTGGTCCACTATTACCTGCCCTTTTATTGCCTTGCGCTCAACATATTGTATTTCATATTCACTTAAAATCATGACCCACTTTGCTAACCGGCCTGTCAATAATGCCCGACTTAGAAGATACTTTAGTGGATCAATCTTAGCTACCAGGTGTGTTTGGTGATTCAGGATGTAATGTCTTAGCTTTTGTGTTGCAAAGACAACTGCAAGGCATGCGCATTCAATGGTTGTATAGTTCAACTCATATCCTATCAGTGTGCGACTGATATAGTATATGGCTCTTTCTTTTTCCTCATAGTCATTTTGTGCCAATAATGCCCCCAGTGCATTTGTAGTTGCAGAGACATACAGGATCAACAACTTGCCTTCAATAGGCGGCATCAGGACTAGTGGTGTCAATAGATATTCTTTGATTTGTTTGAAGGTTGTGTGGCATTTGTCTGTCCATACAAAGGGGATACTTTTGTGTAAGAGATACTGAAATGGTTGACACTTGTCTGCCAACTGTGCGATGAAGTGTCGCAAGGACCACAGTTTGCCCTGAAGTGTTCTTAACTCACTGATTCCTTTTGGTGGAGGCATGTCTATAATTTCTTTCACTTTAGCAGGATCAACTTCTATGCCTCTTCATGAAACTATGTAGCCCAATAGTTTGCCCGAAGTAACCCCAAAGACACATTTTTTTGGGTTCAAATGAACCTTGTAATCTTCTAGCCGTCTAAAAATTTTATCCAGGACCTTGAGATGGCATTTTCATGTCAAAGATTTGGCCAAAAGGTCATCCACATAATCTTCCATTTGGATATGCATCATGTCATGAAAAATTGTTGTTATAGATATTTTGTATGTGGCGCCTGCATTTTAAGCCAAAAGGCATGCCATTCCAACAATATGTTCCCCATGGGCATGTAAATTCCATTTTGTGCTGATCCTCAGGTGCAATGCAGATTTGGTTATAGCCCGAGAAACCATCCATGAGAGACAAAATCCCGTACCCTGCTGTGAGATCAAAAATCATGTCTATATTCGGCAATGGGAAATCATCTTTTGGACAAGCCTTATTTAAATCTCTGAAATCCATACAGATACAGATTTGTCCATTTGGCTTTATGATAGGGACAATGTTGGATATCTAGTCGACATAGTCTATTGATCTTATGAATCCAACATCCAGTAACTTCTTTAGTTTAGCCTTTACAAGTAGTGCAATCTGTGGATGCATTTTCCGTAATTTTTGTTTGACTGGCTTGATACCCGGGATTAGAGGAAGATGATGCAATACCAATTCTGGATGAAGGCTTGGCATGTCAGCATATGACCATGCGAAGTTAACTTTCCTTTCTGTGAAGAATTGTTGAAATTCAGGTTTTTCTTTTCTTTTGACAATGATGCGGCTAAGAGAACCATTTTGGGATTCTCTGGTGTATCTATGTTAACTTCTATTGTGTCTTCGATAAGAATAGCTGATTTTTCTTGTGTGATGGGAAGAAAGTCCAATCCTCCATCCTTAGGCACCTCAGAGAGGTTTTCACCTTCGGATACGTCCTTTATTTTTACTATTTTGTTGTCAGAAGGTGCCTTACGGTTTTCACCTAAAGACATTTCTTTTTTTGTTTTAATCTTTGTATTTTTGCAACTGGAGGATTATACAGTCTCTCAGAAGTAAGCTACACAATCTAGGTCAATAGAAAATGTTGCTTTGTGATCACCCCACGGTATGCCCTCTTGGAGTCCCATGAACTCTGCAATGGCCTCATCATTCTGAAAGATATCCATAACAGGTGGCTCTTTTTGGTCCCAGTCAATCAGTTGTGGGTACACAAGGGAAATCCCATCGTCAGTGCTGGTAAAAGATGGGGAAGATGCAGAAAACATGCAAATTGAAGCCTCAAGTGTGAAGGCAAAGTTGTCAATTTCAACTTCCGTGTCAGATGCAATGGATGGACCATATTCAAATTCGGATGAGTTGTACTCATAGTCATAATAGGGGATAAAAGTATCAACATCATGACTAGCGGCTGGTAGTTCAGAGGCATGGACAGTAGGTTCAGGCATGTCAGGCTCATGGGTGAGCTTGGGAATGGGGCGGGATGATTCAGCAGTTGCCGACGACAATTTATGTTCTTCTGGATCCCAAGGAATACTTACCCATTCCTTATCTTTAGAATGACATTCAATAGGATCAATGTTGTATTCTTGCCGAAATCTTTCTTCAAAAGGGGGTTGGCTAGGTTCCAGGAATAGTTCGTCAATATCATAGTTGCTCAGGGTTTTCTCAGATCCCCATTCCCATTCATTATAGTCAGTTTCGGTAAGGGATTCTTCACTTGTCTCGACACTTTCTGGAGCCATTACGTCCTTACTTGAAAATTCATAGGTACATCGATAGTTAGTTCTGAGTTGGTCAAACCCTTTCCCCATGTACCTTGGTCTTGCGGAAATAATAACAGGTTCTCTCCTTCCATTGTTGGCTTTTCCAAGGCCACTTGTGCTATCATAACCTAGTGCCTTGCATATGTCATAGCCTTTTCCATAGAGATGCACTGGTAGTGGAGGTAATCCTTCTAGGTCTTTGTAGATCCAGTTAGCTATGTCGATAATGACTTCATTACCCATATCTCCCCATACTGTGAATACTATTTTTGTTGGAACATTGAAAGTTGTTTTAGGCTTGACTGTGAAACACGGTCTACCATAGAATTTAGGCGGCTTAGGTATTGTGGTGAGACAGTAAGCCATATTCAGTTTGAATTCTCCACAACTAAGGTCCTGGATCTGAAGGTCATTACTTGGTATGGAGGCTGAGGAGGATGGTGTGGCGGAAGTTGATGGAATGGATATGGATGATTTGGTGAGTGTAGATGGGTCAATATATTTTGAAGAGATGGAATTTGAGGCTTCTCGATTAATGGGTACCTGGTGCTCAACAGTGGCTCTCAGATTGGTACAATATTGAAATGGATCAGGATCTCCTGGGATAGTAATTTTAGTACCATCAAAAGGGAACTTCAGGCATTGGTGGTATGTGGAAGGAATGACCTTTAAGGCATGAATCCATGGGCGACCAAGTAAGATATTGTAATTTATGTCATGATCCAGGACTTGGCATGTTGTATCTATAATAATTGGTCCCACATGAATTGGAATTGTAATGACGCCTTTAGAAGCACGTTCTTCATCATCATACGCCTTGATGACAATTCTCTTGGTAACATCCACACATGCATCAGAGAAGCCAAGAGCTTTAACCAATTTTAAAAAGTAGATGTTCAATCCTGCTTCGCCATCTAATAAGACTCATCTAACCTTATGTTTATGGACAAAAATTTTGATATGAAGGGCATCATTATGAGATAGTTTTTGTGAGGAATAGTCAATGTCTGAAAAGGTAATGTGGTGAGGCGAAGTCAAATAGCCGACCATAGTTTTGAAATGGTTGACATCAATGTTGGTTGGGACGAAAGACTCTTGCAGGACTTTATCCAAGATGGCCTTATGTGCGAGTGAGATGCAGAGCAATTCAAGGATGGAGATTTGAGTGGGTGTTTTGTTCAATTGCTCAATAAGGTTGAACTCTGGCTTAAGTTTTTGCGGCTTGGTAGATGGACCAGGTATGGTAATTTTAGGCTGACGAGCAGAGGGACCTAGGATGGTGGCCTTGCCTTTACGTGTTGTGACATTGCATTCCAAGGCCTTTTTGATGGTAATGGTATTGACACATTTATCTTCATCAGCTGCGCGAAGATTGTTAATGATGGTACCACCAGAATAATTGAAGGCGGGATAGATGTGATTGGCTTGATTATTGTTATTCTTCGTGCCAGATGAGGAGGGGTTACCAGAACCATGATCCTGGAGTGGATTCTTGTGGATTGTATGGTCTGCATTAGACGCAAATGGTTGACCTCCTAACTCAATGGTATGGTTTTCAATAAGGTCTTGCACAAGATTTCGTAACTGATGGCAAGAGGAAGTTTTGTGCCCTTTGACACGGTGGTAATCACAAAATGGATTATCATCCCACCATGATGGCTTGAACTGACTAGGGTCATACAGTTTAGGTTCTTCCAAAGTTATGACACTGTTTTGGATAAGTTTCTTTAAGAAAATTTTGATAGGCTCACCCAAGGGAGTGTATGTGCATTTTTGAAATTGTCGTGGTTGACGTGGCTGCCTTTGATTAGATTGAGCAGGATTATTTTGAATAGCATTGGCAGTTGGTGTGGGTGTGATCACAGGTGCATTTTGATTTTGAACTCCTTTGATGATGAGTACATGACCTATTGCATTAACAGTTTTGCATTGACCACACTGTCATTGGTGATGTGTTTATTCTTAACCCAGTATTTGGTTTTGTCATTGGAATTACTCGGGTTAGTGTTTGTGGTAGTGTTGATTGTTTAGCCACCATATTTTAATTCGCCTTTGGCGATCAAGGCTTTTTCAAGTTGAACACCTTTTTCAACAAGGTCAACAAAGGTGGTACAACAATGGACTTGTAAGCCATATCTTAGTGGTCCTAGGAGATTTTGTACAAACATGGTAACTTTCTCCTTTTCGGGTATTTCTACTAGACATCTGCTTGCTAAGGTTCTCCATCTTTGAAAGAATGGGATAAAAGTCTTGCTTGTCTCCTCTTGGGTAAGTCTGCATAAGGAGGCAATGTCAATATTCGTGTCAATGTTATAGGCGTAGTTTTCAACAAACTTGTTTTCCAATTCATCCCAAGTTTTGATTCCTTTAGGTAATAGCGAGAACCACTCCAGTGCATGGCCTGCAAGACTTCTAGAGAAGAGTCTCATGAGATAGGTTTGTTCATATGCAATGTCCATGCAACTGGTGGTGAATTCTCTTATGTGTTCAATGGGGTTTGTCTTGCCTTTGTATTTAGGGAAATGCGGCACCACATATCCATGAGGAAATGGTGGCATATACAAGGTTGTGTCAAATGGATATGGGCATAAGTCATGTGACATGTAAGACTTTTTGTTTGACTGTTGCAAGGTCTCTACTTGGGTTTGAAGAGCAGCAAGTTGGAGTGTGAGTGCCTCCACAATTGGGTTGTTGGTAGCATCACACATGTTGGTGATAGGTATGGATTGGTTGCCCACCTGTTGTGATGAAATGTGTTGGTTTGGGATGTGTTGTCGGTGAGAAAAATGAGTGTTCTGATTTGGTTGTTGTTGGAAATGAGCGTTTTGATGAGGGGTGTGCTATTGTGTATGGACTTGAGAAGCATAAGTGGGGATGTAAGATCCCACCATGTTGGATTGAATTTGGGGGCCTTGTTGGCCTTGAGCATGTTGATGCCCAAATGGAATGGAAGATTGGGTGCCTTGATTGCCTTGCCCAAATAGGTAATTATGGCCTTGAGGAATGTTGGTATTTACCTGAGAGTAATTAGGTTGGGTGCCTTGAATGACAAATCTTTGTTTATTCCTCCCAAAAGGGTTTGATGAGTTGGTTTCCATAGCATTTGAAGAACCTAATAATAGATTTGATGATGTACTCATGGAACTAGATTAAGTCATAAAGAGGTTTGAAGTGGTTGCACCCATTGTTGATCCAAATGTTTGTGAAGGAATAGTGGATGTTTGTTAGGGGATGGATTGTGATGTGGTGTTGGTTTGGGTAGATGATCCCCTAATAGATGTTGTGTTGATCATGGTGGATGCAATGGTTGTGGTGGTAGCATGACCAAGGGAGGTAGCATTAATGGTGTTAATGACATTTTGTGAAGTGGCTCCCATGAAAGTATTGTGTGATTGGGGATCAGGAGATGTTGCTCTAATAGTGTTGAGGTCAAATACTTTTGGTAACCTAGCCCCTTGGTCAAGGAGCATGGATAGATATCTGGCTAAGTCATTTAGAACGAATTCTTCCACAAAAGAGGCCACTTCTAGGTTTTGGGAAGCAGCTTGTATGTCTTCTTCAAAGCTTTCCCCATTTTGGTCTCTACGGACAAATTGTTCAAAAGAATTACATGAAGTGGATGGAATGGACATCTCACTGAAAGGATTAATGAATGAATTTCCCATGTTGGTATTTGTGTTCATGTCATTCATATTATTGGGGAAATTGTTGGTATTGTCATTCATGTCATCTAAAAAGTTGCAAAGGTTGGTGTCTTGACCAAAAGAACCCACGAGTATTCTTTTTCTCTGTAATCTAGTTTCAACCATAAAAAGTTTTTCTCAACTTTGGAAAATGGTGGAGGATGATCCAAATATGCAAATGTTATGACACTATATGTTTTTGGGTTTTTTGGAATAATGTTATGCAATGATGGTGAGTGGTAATGCAAAATGAGACTAAAAGGAAACTAAAGGTATGTAGATGCAAAGGATACTACTGCAATGGGATGAGACCAAAAGTGAAAAGACTAATGGTATGCAAATGCAAAGGATTCTAAGATGCACTCACTAATGGTAAATCTAAGGAGATGTAAACTGACCACTCAAAGTTTTGGCAAAGCTTCAGTTTTGGAAAATCAATGGACTGTAAAAGGACAAAAGAGGACAAAGTGAAATTTCCACACTAGACTAATGAGTGGGAAATAATTCACAAAAGGTAATGACTAAAGAGAAAAGGCTGATTGAGTCCAATGATAACCTACTTTTGAATGCAATTTTTTGACAAAGGATGGTAAGGAATCTACTCCTAAAATCCACAAAAGATGAATGTCTAGAATGATGGGAAAGTCTAACAATGCAACTAATGAAATGCAATGGAATCCTATGGTGACTTAAGAATGTTACCTATAATGCAATAATGAGGGAAGTTGAGCAATTCAATATCTGGTTTGACAGAGACAGTAGAGAAAGATGTGTTGGAGTGTGGTAAGGACAAAATTGAGTCTCAATTTTGACAGTGACAAGCAATTTTTTGGAGACTGGAAAATGTGTCGCAGGAAAGACGATTGCGATTCTGAAGATGGCAAATGCGGTTCAGAATGGTGATTGTGACGTTTGGTATAGAAATTGCAGTGAATGATTGTTAGTTGCGGTGTTTTAAGTTGCACATGCGTTGCAATAGAGTGATTGCGGCTCAAAAATTATCACTTGCGGTTCAAAATATTAGTTGCGTCATGGAAAATGGTTTTGGACAAAAAGTTCAACAGATTGCAAAGATTTGTTTCAATTTGGAAAATTTGTTTCAGATTTTGGAATTGATGTTCATTTGTTCAAGTTGTCTAAAAACATTTGGCAAACACATGATGTAAAAAATGAAAAAAAACCCCATAGAAAACATTTACAAAATCCTATGGCTGCAAAGACAGTATTCTTATGGATCCCACGCGGATTTTACTCCAACCGCATATTCTTAGCGGATGAATTCAAAAGCTTGGCCCCACGGGCTCCCCCTTACAGTGCACTCACTTCTCATGAAAACCAAGCTTCCAACCTCCATGAAACTCCCATGGAAGATTGATCATCTCTACTAAAAATTGCGCAGGTGTGGGTGCCTTGGCAATGACCGTTGCTACACCAAATAATATAAGGTTTTTTGCCACTAAAAATAAAGGTTTTAATTCAGGCACCTGTTCAGAAGGCCATGCGAGAAGCAATATTATCCTAGTCTGCAGAGGTTACGCTCTACAGGTTTCAACGCACCACAAGGGTACTGGGGAATCAATTGTTGGTCCGCAGGAAGTTCTGTAATGCTAAGGTTTCCTTAACATTAAAATTTATATACCGGTTGGGCGTCGCTTGGCTTTAGTGCATTATCGGTTTGTGTTGCTTTGGGCTGAGTACTTTTTCCCACCAAAACAAGCCCAATCTCCAAGGCTAATAAAAGTGAGCAAACATATTCATAGTTCAATCAATCTTTGTTTAAAAACAAAGAGAGAGCACATGAATATATTTGACTCACACTCGCATGCTGTTCTTTTTAAGCCTAAATCGAAATGTGAAATTGTGATATCTAACTAAATCACAAGACAAAACAAATTCTGGTTCATTTTAACTATTTGTAGTGTTAGCAAACAAATGGTTCATTTTAACCGTTTGTAGTGTGAGCTAACTAATAGTTTATTTTAAACTCATGAGAAAAATGTGAATGTTCCTTTTAACCTCATGCAACTGCGTGATTGTTTATTTTAACTAGTGAGTGAAATACATGATTGAAAAATAAACTATAACCAAGGGTTAGATTCCAGCCTGACACATGCTGCAACAAACAGATTAGTATCAAGAAAATCTCTAATCTAAAAACAAAGAAAATAAAAATTCCAAAAGATAAAAAAGAAAACTGTTTACTAGTCGCCTGCATCGCAGCAGAGCGAATGCGTCATTCTGGGTTGCAGATGTTGCGCATTATGTTGAATGCGGCTCGGTTTATATCGATTGTGACTCTTTGTTTGTCGGATGTGGCTCGGGTTGTCAGTTGCGTCGCGGGAAATGTTAGTTGTGTCATGACAGAGCGTATGCGTCGCATGAGGTATCAAATGCGGCACAGTAGAGTGGTTGCGTCGTAGGAACTGTCGAATGCATCATTCTGTACCTGTACCTACAAAATGACAAAAAAATGTACGACAACCTGCAAAAAATGTGTTAAAAAGTCGGGTTCACCAATGTAATTGAGGATTTTTTTGCAAGATCAAGTTGTTAGCAAACATACACAGTATATTAAATCAAATCCACAATATCAATAGAATGCATAGGAAAATGAAGAAGGGAAGTAAACTGAAACGAGCTCACCAAATCCTTCTTCCTCCATGACTGATTTCTATTGTACCTTCTAGCTTGCTGAAATGTAAAGTATGTCCTCAGATTGTGATCAACAAACTTCTATGCTATGGACTAGCCCCAAGCCAAGTGTTAAAGGATTTCCTATAAGCTATGCAAAAGAAATTAAATTCTATATGCAAATAACTAAATGACACAAGATCAAATTCCAAGATGCAAGATTAAGAGATTACTCAAGATAAGAGATTAAGAGATTAAAGAGATAAGATGTCGAAAATGAGAACAAAATTGACATTTTACAGAAAATGCAATTTTGGATGGACAAATGAGATTTAGGATTGAGAAATGCCCTAGAATCAATGGTCAAGATTCAAAATGGCAACTCTCAATTAGGGTTAGGGTAAGATTCCCAAATGAGTGGACAAGATTTAATTTAAGAAATTAAATCAAGGATGGAGAATAAATGTGACAGTGAGATGAAAATTAGTAAAATCAAGAAGATAAGGTTTGAACAAGAAGATGAGATTTAGAAAATCAATAATTTTAGCAATTACTTGATTTGTAGAAGAATATTACCATTTTGAATTATAGAAGAATATTACCATTTTGAATTAAAATTAATTTAAAATATGGATTTAGTGAGATAGTAAATAATTGATTTTAAGATTATTTACTAAAAGAAGCGACAATTAACCATGTAAGGCTAATTTAAATAAATTACTTTATTTAAAATGAGAGAAATGTCAAATAAGGCAACTAAATAATTAAAGATAATTATTTAATTTGGAGAAGGTGATTGATTAATTAAATAAAATAATAAATCTATTTAATTATAAGAAGACTTTTGAGAATTAGTGGCATATTAAATAAATAAAATATATTTATTTAATAATCTGGAGGACATAAGTGGCAAATATTAATTAAATAAATTGAGAAATTTATTTAATTATGAGAAGGCTTTAGATAATTAGTGACACATTAAATAAATAAATAAGATCTATTTATTTAATAATCATGAAGAATAAAAGAACTTGAATTAATTAAATAATTATGAATTATTTAATTAATAGTTGAAGGTGGACAAAGACATAATTAAAATGTCATAATTATGCTAGGACGAAAGTGGTAAAATAGAGCTTGCAGGCCTAGGTCATTTTTATGTGTCTACATAAATTTTTTGATTGTTGGCATAACTGGTTTTTGTGATTATGAATTAGGTAGTGGATTGGCACATGCAAGCTGTTGCATCCATTTCCACTTTACTTATTGTTTCTTATATGTGAACATGTGATGTATTGTGTGGATTGTCACACTGGATATGTGTGATGTATGCTTGAGATAGTCACCTTGTGTATATGCGACATTTGTTGAAGTTAGTCATTGGGTAATTATGATCTATAATGGAACTAGTCACCTTGTGTATGTGAGATATGTTGGGGGCTAGTCATTATGAATATGTGATGTGTCACTCCCTATGGGAATGGGGAATTATGAAATGTTATGACCCTTGTGTATATGTGTGTGTTTGCACATTGCTGATCGATATAATTCAGATGCCTCTATGAATGCTATTGTCATGAAATCTTTGCCAAATATTGTGTCATATGCATTAGATGAGGCTATATGTTGGTAGTTTTGATGCTCCTACTTGTGATGTCCATGATATTATTCATGGTGATGTTGTGAATTTAGTGTGTTCAAGATTTCATTACTTTAGAGTCTTGACAAGTTTGTTTGATACAATTGTTAAAATTTATGATGTTGATTCTTGGTTTATGAGATGCTTGGTATGAAATCACCATTGATAGTGAACCAAGGAGGAACTATGGTTTGGTTATGAACAATAAATATCATGAAACTATTCAAATATGTTCAAGTACAATAAATTATGTATGATAAGATGAACGCAATTGTGATTTCTTATAAAAAGGGGCATGTGTTGGAAAGGTTCCAAGTGGTTCCCAGGTTATCCCGAGCGTGTAAATAAAGAATAAAATGCTTTGGCCAAAGATTGAGTCACTTCATGAGTAAAAGGAAATTTGCATAGATGTTTGTGCTAGAAAGCATTAAATAAGTTTCAAGTGTCAGTTACTTCATGATAGCATAGATTTCACACATGTGGCGAGATGGACATATTGTTTAGGTCACATGTGAATAGGCATGAATGACAAGATGAACATATTGTCTAGGTCACATGATTGACAAGAGAAATAAAATTTATTCATTGAATATTCAAGTCACATGTATATTATATGAATGTGTGACTTACTCTCTAGTTGCGACTGAGTAATATTAGCTAAGATTATTATAAACAACTTAGATTGGGAGTACATGTATTTTATGAATGATATATGATCAAGTTGTGATCTATCTTAATGATACTTTCAATTGTATGATTTTGGAAGTGATATATTTGAAATTTTAATGTAATTTATTTGTGCATAATCATGTTGAATATTGAAATGATCCACTCCTTGTGATTTTCATAAGACATTTAATCTTTTGTGATGAGCTAACACCAATGCAAGAGTTTAATTGGTGATTAGACTTAAAGACCATATTAGGTGCATTGTCAAGAACTTCAAGGCAACTCGGTCAATTAATCCAACTACAAAAGTATCACAAGCAAGGTATGAAGCTTTCATATTTATTTAATGATGTAGAATAGAGTTGATTTTGAATACTTGCCATTGTGATGATCACCTTTATATCATATAGCCATCAGTACATGACTATCCTTAGTGGGGAAGGATGTCACAACCCAATTAACTTAGCTTAATCACCCAATTACTATAATAATTGTTTAATAACAAGTGATTGGGTAAGACAGTTAGGTTATGTTAATGTTACTTGAAGAGTGATTAAGAAAAATGTTTATAATGATGATGAATAATTGTGTGTTCTATTTCCTAAGTGCATGATTAGCTATTGACATTTTTTCATATTGAAGAGGGAGTATCATCGATGAAAGGTTCTAGCCTTTGGAGGTAGTTGTCATGATGGAATCTATGCGCACATGCATTTAGAACCATGTAGTTAGGTTGTATATGTATGTCAATAAGGTTAGGACTTATGAGTTCCTAAATTAAATAATTGCATTATTTTGAGAGAATAAAATTTTGTTATATAAATTTAAGATAATTAAATAATCTGGAGAGCGTGTGTCAACGTTGGGTCATGATCCAATTTAGCACAAGAGTATGTTATTTGTTAATAAATAGGTAGTTTTCAACATTACATCAAATGGGTCCCAAACTAAATGAGAATCAACATCAAAGTGGAAATAACATTTCCATACTTTATTAGTGATTAATTGGGTAGTTGTTACAACACTTACTAGTTCATCAACTCTCTGCATGTAAGTTAAAATTGTTTCATCTTAAAATTTTCACATAGTCTCAAATTGTGCCTTCAGATTCTGTAACTTTGCTTGTTTAACCTTCTCATCTCCTTCATAAATAATTTCAAGCTTATCCCAAACATCTTTAGCAATCTTAAGATTCATAACTTTAACCAATTCATAATTTGAAAGATTGTTCATCAGAATAATTCTTGTCTTACCATTTATTTCATGTGCCTTGATCTCATCACTTGTGCTTGGACCATTCGGAGGTTCAACATAATGATGCTTTATTGATTTTATAATTTCAAATCCATGAGTTTCCAGATATCCTTCCATCATTGTCTTCTAGAATACATAGTCTATTCCATAAAATTTAAGACAATCAATTTGCTTCGCCATCCTGGATCTACCTCAAGTGGTTAAGCTCTTTTCCAAGGAACCTTGCTCTGAGACCAATTTTTGAATGAGCAAGACAAATCAGAGGGGGTGAATTAGTTGTAGAAAATTAAAACATCAAAACCCTCAACAGTAATTATATCCACACGCATTCATTAAACCTTTATTCTGTTAAAGTGATTAAACATTAAATGCAGATAACATAAACTGAAATAACAACACCATACAAAAGAGAACGCCAAATTTACGTGAAAAACCCAATGAGGGAAAAACCATGGCGAGGATTAGCTCAGAATATAAGTAATTTCAAAATTGATACAAGGGCTCACTGCTAGACTAGGATACACTCTCTAAAAAGGCTCATAGCTAGGGCTCACTGCCACAAAAAGAACTCAACAAAATAGAAGAGAAATGCTACATAGAGAACAACTTCTCAATGCAACAAGAATCCACCAAAAATGCTCCAACACTTTTGTAGCCTTGCATGAAAGATTTCATACACCTTTAGCTCATTGCCCTCAGCAATCCAACACTTTGAATTTCGCACTGCTCTACTCAAATTCGCATCACACACATCACTCACATTGATCTCACATCTATCTTTTCTCTCTCTTCCATCTCACAACAAAATTACTCTTATTTATATCAACCTCAAGCTCAAAAACCTTCTCCAAAGTCAGAAACTATCCATTACAATTATAAATTCAAATTATGTCAGCGCTTAAACATTCTCGTGGTGGATAGGAATTAAAGCAGCCCATATAAATCCTTAATTAGGACCTAAATTAATCCTGACACACCTCAAAACACTTTTGCAAGCCTCACATGTAGTGCTAACACAAGGTCGACCAATACGCATGCTAAACACCATAATCATTAAGTACATGCTCCTTAAATCAATCTGAAACTTCCGAACATCAAAATTCACTTGAAGACAATCTAGAATAAACCTCGAACCACCTGAGATCCAACAAGAACTTCATCTAAACTTGCAACATGGAAATACTTCAGCCCAAAACATTCGGTAAACCTTATTCACAAACTAATGCATGAAACACACATTGTACTTTACCAAATTAAGTGAAACCTTTGAATTTTGAAAGATACAAACATTATAAGCAACTTCCCAAATCTGTACAACCTAAAGCCAAACTGTGGAGAAACGTCAAGCAAATACATTTCTCCCAGGCCACAAAAAACATCACTGAAAAATTGGTTCACATACTGGTGAAAATATCTATCTATACAATGATCTAAAAACCCAAATTCTAAATATAGCAACCTCTAACAACCTTGAATAACATATCAGATCCACACGCACATAGCATCAACACAAAAGAAACATGGAGCACATCCCAGAGCATATTTTGAACACTTGCACAACACTATTTTCTTTGTTTATCAAATTTTATGAAAAGCACTTGGAAACCAAGTACCAGAGACATCATCTCAGCTCATTACTTCATTCCAACTCATCTTCAAACATTACAACAAAAATATAGCTCCATGTACTCACAAAAATTCCTCAATATCTCAACTACACATGCACAACCTGCAACAACCTATTTTCCTTTTTCTCACAATTTTCTTAATATCCTCAACATCTTCATCATGCAACAAACTTCCTTAACACATAGTTGACATCAATGAAAACACTAACATGTTGACTTCCTGTTGACATCAATGACAACACCTTCATACTTGAAATAATCTCCCCCTTTGTCATTGATGGCAATACAAGATGTGAAAATCCATTAAAGACAACATAACAACTTTGAACACACATTCTTATGATTTCCTTTCTTTTTTCCCCCTGAATAGATAAACATTTTTGCATGATACTTTCTTTCCATTTAAAATCAATGGAAAAGAAAAAATGTTTTGCATTATTCTTCCCCTATGACATTGAACCAAGATACTTGCTCTGAACACTCCCCCTTAGGAGTACACCCAACCAAATCAGCAACTCTAGACAATGACAACACATGACACTACCTACTCCCCTTGAGAGGTAGCCACCAACATCAGTCCATAAAAGAGATGAATCTAGTTCAGAGAAGGAAGGACAATAACCCCCAACTTCTTCCGAAGATACTCAAAAGTATCCTTAGGAAGAGCCTTAGTAAATATGTCAACAATGTGATCCTTTGTAGGTACACACTCAAGTTTTACCTCATTCCTATAACCTTCTCTCTCAAAAAGTGATACCTAATTGATATATGCTTTGTCTTTGAATGCATCACTAATCTCTTTGAAATGTTAATTGCACTTGTATTATCACAAAAGATAGATATACATGTTCATCATATACTACTCTGATATCCTTCAATGTCTGTCTCATCCAGAAAACTTGTGTGCAACAAGATGCTACTGCAATATACTCAACCTCTGTAGTGGATAAGGAAACTAAATCTTGCTTCTATCTTAACCATGACACCAATCTACATTGATGAAATAATGCACCACCACTTGTACCTTTCATGTCATCAACACAACTAGCCAAATCTACATTTGTATAAGCACTTAATATGAAATTAGTATCCTTAGGATACCAGAAGCCATAATCTAGAGTTCCTCTTAAATATCTGAATATCCTCTTTATAGCTGCAACATGTGTTTCTTTAGGATCTTCTTGAAATCTAGCCACAAGACAAACTACAAGCATGACATCCGATCTAGTAGCAGTTAGATATAACAATCCACCAATCATAGATCTAAATTTTCTTTGAGCAGCCTTAGGTGAATCATCATCTTTGCTCAATTTACAACTAGTCACCATAGGAGTGCATACCGATTTGGAGTCTTCCATTCCAAATTTCTTCAACATCTCTTTGACATACATTGACTATGAAATGAAAATCCCTTTATCTGTTTGATTGAATTGTAGCCCAAGGAAGAAATTCATCTTTCCAAACATTGACATTTCAAACTCTTTCTACATCTCTTCAGAAAATTTCTTACACATAGCTTCATTTCCACCAAAGATAATATTATCCACATATACAAACATTATCAATATTTTATCTTCCTCAATTTTGAAGTAAAGATTACTATTTGTGGTGACTTTACGGAATCCTTGATGTATCAAATATCTGTCCAATCTTGCATACCAAACTCTAGGAGCTTTCTTCAATCCATATAGTGCCTTCTTCAATCTGTAGACCATATCTGATTGATCTGACAACTGAAATCCTTCTGGTTGTTCCATGTAAACGTCTTCTTCCAATTCACCATTTAGAAAAGCAGACTTCACATCCATTTGATAAACTGTAAAGTCCTTGTATGTTGCAAATGCCAAAAAAATTCTGATAGCTTCCATCCTAGCCAGATGGACAAATGTCTCCTCAAAGTCTATTCCTTCCACTTGTGAGTAACCCTTACACACAATTCTTTCCTTATTTATTACCACTTCTCCATTCCCATTCAACTATTTTTTGAATACCCACTTAGTTCCAATTATGTTCTTGTTTGTCGAGCTAGGAACTAATTCCCAAGTCCATTTTTTTCTTAATCTACATTTGTTCTTCCATTGCCTTCATCTAATATTCATCTTTGCATGCCTCACTCACTATTTTAGTTCAGCTTTAGAAAGTAAACATAGATTTACCTCAACTTCAACAACTTTGCTTCTTGTCAATACTCCTTTCCTCTTGTCTCCAACAATCCAATCTTTGGAATGATTCTTTTGCACATACTTAGGGGTCTTAGGGATCTTCTCCAGAGCTTCTTCCTCTTCATTTTGTACTTCTTTTTCTTTAGCTTTTTCTTCTTCTTCTTCTCTATAATTAGGTTCATCTAACACATATCCATCTACTGCAATTGAATTCTACAAATTTTCATCAACCTTAACATTTTCACTTTCAAAAATCATTCTCAACCTTTTTTTTTGATAATATAAGCAACATTTAAGGGGTGTTGTACCCTTTACAAGAAGAGCCTATAGGGCCAAAAAGGAACCAAGTTCATCATAAAAACTAAACTAAAAACAACAAAAAAAGGACACAGACACTACACATTGACAGTCGAAACAAAGCACAACACAAACTCGACCACTAACTGTCCACAGTTTCCCATTTTTGGACGAGGAGGTTTAAAACATCATCCCCAATCTAGTTGGGACCTTCACCCATAGTATTCCTATCTGCTTTCTCCTTGATGACATCTAAAAGTGTGACGGTCAATCTGTGAATCATTTTAATAGTGAATCGAGCCAGCCTATTGAATTTTCATTCAAGTTTAATAACTTGCTCCTGCAGCATGTCGAAGTCCTCGTCCTTGTCATTTTTCCACTGGGTCATCTCTTCCTCACAAGCCATAGGATTCAAGGAGTGGGTGGAATCCTCCTTAAGCATCATGTTCATGTCTGAGAAATGACTAGGGCCCTCCATGAAATCTTCTTCCATCTCCTCAACAATGTCTTTTTTTCCTTCAGTTCTGCTGCCAGTCTGCTCCGAATCACTAGAAATATCATCCACCAGGATCCCTTTTTTGTTCTTCACTAGTCTATGGGACCTCCTCACACTAGTTTGTTCCATCCCCACATCAATTCTCATGTCCACCATGGTGTCACCCTTGGAGTCTTTTTCCTCAACACTTTTTCCTTCACTGTTAGTGGCTGGCATGTCCACCTGGCATGGAGATTATTTTTTCCCCTTCTTCTTAGCAATGGGTTTGTTGTCCTTCTTGATGGGTTTATTTTTTAGCTCACATAACCCAACCACAGCCTTGGACTGGACCAAACTGATCTCCCCTTCTTTTTTGATGGGGGTTTAGACTTAGGCTCAACATAAGGTTCAATTTCACGCATGGGGGTTTTCCTCTTAGGACCCATCGAAGTAGCAGGGGACGGTTTATCGGAGGCAAGGTTAGGAGGTTCCAATTCCTCCACATGCATAGCCGAGATAGGTTTAGGAGGGAACAAGGCCAAATGGAAGTATAAAGCCTAAGGATTAGGCCCTAGTGCAGCAACAAAGGAGGCGGAATATCATGATTGAGAGCGAAAGCTTCATGAGATTCTTTGATTGGATTTTTTCAGGGAAGTCAATAGAAAGAAGGGAAAGTTGAGGATCATTTTATGTTGTAGGTGATTCAAAAATGATAAATGGTAAAAGTAAAAAACCGTGTATCTACCTTCTAAAGTAACATATTTGATAAGAGCAAGACACACTTTGTCTGAGGGTTTTGGCAGCACCTCATGGTCAAAACCCAAATACTTTTTAACCGGCTTCACATTGTCCTTGAAGAAGGTCTTAAGACTCTCCAGGTCTTGTTTTTGGTGTGATTTTTTTATTTCTTATCATCACAAGAGAGGCTCGTCACCTTACTGTTGTGCCTATTCCACACATGCCCTGTTCGGAACGGGGACCCTCTCTTCCCTCTTTTGTTGGTCGGATCCTTTTTGGATTTGCCTCATTCTACGTGCCCATTTTGTGCCCTAAAGGTTCAACATATTCCCAAAAGACACATCTTAAGTTTGACCGAACTTGACCCCTTTAAAAATGCTAAGTTTGAAGTCAGTTCGGGTTTCCCTTGTCAGAATGCCCTTTTGGATGTCTGTGGCCCCTTTTGGGTCCGGACCCTTGGGTTTCCCTCTCCGGATTCCCATTCGAAGTTTGTTGTTGTCGGCGTCCAACGTCCGACGTCTTCTCGGACCCCGGACCCCAGATCTCGGATTTCTGCATCCGGGATTCTGCTTGCATTTCGTTGTTCCTCACGGCTGCAGTTGGACGTCTTCCCGACCGTCGGACTCCAGGTCGCTCGCTGTCGCTTGGGAGATTTGTACTCACCAACCTTTCGGACTGCCGTAAGAAGCATTAATTTGCTATATTAATGGTGGTTTTGGCTATTTAAAGCGGATTTCAGCTGTCATTTTCACCCGACCGAAGTGATAGAGAAATTTGCAGAACTTCCCAGCATCCGACTTTCTTTGCCCCCGCGCCCGAGCTCTCGTCCTACCATTTTTCACGCGTTCAACAACATCCTTCTTCGAGATTTTGAGGTATGTCCACCGTCTGCGCGCCTCATCTTCCTTTAAATGAAATTTTGGGTTAAAATGAAGTAAAATTGTAAAAAATGGGTTAAAATCTGGTACATTAGTACTCCCACTAAAAAATCCACCTTTTAAAATACGGAAAAACTACATAAAATCATCGGAATTCAACGCCGGAGCTTAACCATGCCGCCACTATTCTTCGGAACAGTCGTTGGTGTCTCTCGGGCCCGGACCTTCCCGCGGTCGTCCGCACAAAACGCAAAACTTAAAACGTCAAAATCATCAGCGGCCAAGCTCACCTCGGATCCCGGCCTCCGGATCTCGCTTCGCGGGTTTCCGTTGTGCCCTCACCATTTAAAATGACCACCCTCAAGTGTCTTGCCGACCCTTAGATCCCGAGCTTGGAAAGCCCGTTTCAAACTTGCAAAAATAAAAAATCAACCAAGGAACAAACTGTCCCCGGGATCCAACCCTCGAAATTCCGTTCTCGGAATTCCCTGTGAACTTCGCCATTGTGAACGATCAGGCTTGAGCGTCTTTCCGAACCTCGGACCCCGGGCTCACAAAGTTTGTTGGAATTTATAAAAAGGAACCAAAATCTGAAGTCTACGCTAAATCTGGACCCCAAACTTCGGAATTCCTCCTCCGAAATTTCATGTTACTTTCGTTGTTCCAAATGGCTATCTTGAGACGACTTTTTGACTCTTGGACCCTAGTTTGCTTTTCGCCGACCATAAAATCCAAATAGAAATCTGACGACCAAGCTTCTTTCAGACCCCGAGATCCGGAATTCCGTCTCTGGGATTTCGTTCTGCTTTCGCCGTTTCAAACGGCTGGACCCATCTGACTTTCCGGACTCCGCACCCCGATCCTGTGTTTGCCGCTGGGGCTTCCCAGCTCCTGAATATGTTCCCGGGGATTTCCCTCCAGAATTCCACTCCCGGATTGCCGCCTCCATTTTGCTATTCTGAACGGCTAACCCGTGACTGCTTCCCGATGACAGCGGTCCAAGCTTCGGATTCCAACGCCCGAAGTTCCGTCTTCCCTGTGCCATTTCAGGCGGCCTTCTTGAAGTTGATACTCGAATGCTTAAACGAGGACTCAAATGACCTCCAAATCCAAAATGAACTTCGACCCACTTGCTAAAATTAGGTCTTCTTTCACGCCAACCCTCAATTGAGAAAATCCAATGTCGGGAAACACTTTTGGGAGCTCCATACCTAATTTTCCCTTCTAAACGACATTCTGCGAAGGGAACTCTAGCCCTTGGAGCCCGGATCACCTGCCTTTCTTTTTAAAAATGTTTTATCGAATAATGGATACTTATTTGATATGAATGAAGATTGTGGATCTAACCTTGATGTGTAGGGACTTGTCTGAGGCCATTTTTCATGTTTAATGTTGCTAATTCATGTCTTTTGTGCAAGATTTATGGAATCCGACGCATAAACTTCTAGTGCCTCCAAGGAGAAGGGGAAAGGAATATCCAAGGCACCCCGAGGTAAGGAGGATAAGGATTAGATGAAGTACAAGTTTCAAGGGGTGCCCTTACAATCCAGAATCACCACCCTTTGGAGATACGTCATGGATACCAATATCGGTCGGGTCAATATTGATGATTTTACACAGAGAGTCAGGGTAAATCCCAAAACAGAGAATGCAAGGTTGATAAGGAGCAGCGGACTTGCCAAGGCTGCAGGCTTCCCGCCGGCCTTGGTGGCCCCGAAATTGGTAATGGCATGCGTAGAGGCATATTAGCCTGAGACTCGAACTATAGTGGACCGGGATGGGAATATCCTTGCGGATATGTCCCCATCGGGTATAACGACAAATTTCTACATTTCTGCCTTTAAAAGCATGGAGAACCCACTATAGAAGAATGCAAAGAGTTATGGGAGCAGGATCCATTGAGGTGCAAGAAACTAATCAATCAGTATTGGTTGAAGGACAAGCGGGGTAGTGCCGACAAGCTCCCTCAGGAGATTTTTCACAGTGATTTCTTCGAGGAATACCATGACCTCATGACCTTGCTAAGATGAGTAATGGGTCTTCTTGCTACGGCCTTCTTCCAGGAATGGATGTTCTACTTTGTGGAGCAGATTCTCCGTGGTGACGACACTGCCTTTTATTGGGGGGAGATAATCAGTGATTGCTTCCACGAATAGTTTATGAGTGTGAAGAAGACCTCCAAGTTTTACATGACATCCTATTTGGTATACTCCCTCGCGGACCGATGATACTATCATGGATTAACTGCGGTACCTAGTGAGGCATCGGGAGCAGAGCTCAAGCCTTATGATAAATACCCTCAGCTGCAGTACCGAAAATTCAAGAAGGATTATTGTAGGGTGAATGATGCATTCATCGCCTACATCATTCGATCTCTAGGAGGCAAATTTTAGAGAAGAGTTTCTCACAGTGCCAGAGGAAAAGGCTAGAGCAAATCCTAGAACGGATAGCATCGGATATCGAATGGGCCAAGGAGTCCAGAGAGGATTGCACTCGGTACCTCAAGCTAATGACGGGGTACGAGCTACCCACTGTTGAGATAGATCCAGAGAGCATAAAGTCCCACTTCTTAAAGAACATGGAAGATGGGATGTCGACTGAGGTTAACACAGATTTCTTGAGTTTTTCCGCTTGAGCCTTCGCCCAGTCAGAGCTTTTCAGAAGCAATGCTACAAAGTATGACGATGACTGGAAGAAGCTTGTCAGTAATTCCAAGGAATGGAGCTACCAGGTGCTGCGATCATATATCATGGAAGTAGATAAGCTCCAGCCAATGATCTTGAACTTCGTGGAATATGCAGGGTTAAAGAAGCACGAAGGCAACCCTATCATCGATGAAGAATTCCTCAAAGAGTAGTTGTAGAAAAGGGCAAACAACAAAAGGATGAAATTGATACAGTGCTACCACTAGATGACAAAATAGGGAAAAGACAAGAAATGATTTATAAATGTAATATATCTGGGGGTAGGTGAAACCCTGTTGTAAAGTGAATCTTGGCCACATAATAGAATCGAATCTTGGCCACTCATTTTGCTTTTTGAAAACTATAAATAGGGCTCTCCTCCTCTTATTTTAAGAGAGTTGAGTTGTTGTAAAGGCATGCTGCAAAAATTATAATAGAAAATACAGTCATTTTCTAGTGTATTTTTGGGTTTCCCCACATGTTTCATGATTCTTCTCCCTTTAATTAGAACTTTACTTCAAGTTACTTTGTTGTTCTAGTTTCCTCTAGTTAGCTTTAGTGGACTTAGTATGTTGTCTTTGGTTTTGAAGCTTTCTATTGTGTGTATGCTTTCCTTGTCCATAATTTTGGTCATTTGCTACTGGTAAATGACTGTGTAAAGTTAGCCTAGACTATAGTTTCATAGCTGCTCTTTAAACTTTGTCTTTGTTCAAATTTACATGGTGAATGAATGATGAATATTTGCAGTCCTTAGAAGATAACATAGATTTCATGACATTGTGAGAATTCAGATTTAGTGAAATCCTATTTAAGGGAACTGTCCACAGCAAGAACCTCCATGATCACTGTTCATCGGTAGTTGTAGGTCCAGGAACCATCCTTCTTCCTCACCCCTTTTTTTCTTTTTCTTTTATGAAACAATCTGTGCTAAGGTTCATTGCACATTGTAAAGCCAAATCTAACGAAATAATGAAGTCCAAGACTGCTATCTGAGCCTACAACGAAGTGTAGTAATTTCATATCTGAAGAAATCCATTTGTTGACCCAATTCCCTACAGCTTTAACCACGTAAGACCGCCTTGTGATTCCAAAAAAATCACATCAAACAATTGATATATTCCAAGTATCGTCATGGCCTGACATCCGAGAGACCTTGGGATAGTGTTCTGCAATTTGATTGTGGAAGATTGTCTTTCAAGAGAGGTAATGCACTTACGTATTGCCTGTGTTGTGAAGTGCATAAAAACACCATCAACACTTACCAATCACTTCCTCATCCACCTCGAATGAAATGCCTCCCATGGGGGTAGGCCTATCCTTCCACGAACCAACAAATTGAGCTGACATGTTCTCATCATGGCCCACCAAACTCTCTAAAAGTAATTCCAATCCTCTCTCCATACATATATGCCAAGCTATGGGTTCCTTGTGAAACTCCTCATAGTTGTCGGGCTCGGTCCTGACCCTATCACCAGCCATCTTGACCCACAACACACAAGAATTGGCCCAGAGAAACAAATTTAAATAGAAAATGGACTGGCCGTCGGTGAATTTACCCTTTCTTAAACCATCATTACCTCACCACTTGGGACAATAAGACGTAATTAAATCTATCAGACGTTTACACGCTTCAGCGGTCATTCTTGATGATGCCAACTCCATGGGGCCATAATTACCCCTCAAGTACCATAAGCTAAGGCAATAAACCATGATAATCAAATCTGGATAATTAATACCCATCATGCCAAATGTCCCATTGAATTTACACATTTTCCTAGGCCTTTTAGTTGTGGGGCCAAGATTTGAAATTCTTAAGTACATCTCATAAAATATTATGCTCATCATAAGGTTGATTAAATTGGAATTATCAAGTAAGTCGGCGATGAACATCTCATTACACACATTCCCAGAGATTTTATGGGATATTTAGTAAATTTTAAAAGATAGTCCATAAAGGCTAAGGACCCCACCTTCTATAGTTATGAAATAAAATAACCACTCGGCATCCCACTTTAAAATTACCACCTCACCGAGCCTAGTCCTCGTCACCCATTGTTTTTCATCATTGAGTGATTATATTCCTTTGTTCCACAAGGATTAATCCTTGTATATTTTTTGGTAGTGCCTCAAGCCTTTTCTAACACTTGCATAGAATCCAAGTGGATCCCAAGTTGGTTAGACCATCGCCCACCTAGTTACCCTCCCTATAGGTGTGAGTCAAGTACTTCCTTTCCAATTTTGAAAACAATAAATTTATGTCTAGCAAGATATCTCTGATGTTCCAACCATGCAATCGACCATGATTAATAGATTCAATCACAATCTTTGACTCCCCTTCAATGTGTAAATTTTTATACCCAACGTGACAACAATCTCGATGACCTTGAGTAGCACCCATGAGTTAGCCATCATAGAAGATTGAAATCCAATTCCTCCAGTAAACCCAACAACCAAGTTGCCCTTGCAGTCCCTTATAACACCACCAATACTAGCTATACCAAGGTTCCCCTTGGTCGCACCATCAAAATTAAGTTTAAACCAACCCAAACCCAGGGGGATCCAAATTATTTTTTTTCTAGCTAGGGACTTGGAGTTATCAAAAGAGTTGGTCTCAAGTTTTATGTTCTAAAATTTTTCCATTTTGATCTCCCATTTAGTAGGGGCATTTTTCAGGGGTTTCCACTTGAATAGGGAGATACTTTTAGAAATAAGTTTGGATCCAATTCCAAAAACTTCCTTGGGGCTCCTCTCAGTGTCCCTGAAGATCCGATTGTTCCTTTCTTTCCATAGGCACCAAAAGAGGATGGGGGGGACTTGCCTCCAAATCTCCATGGGGAGAGGGTGTTGAAAGGGTCCAGTCCATCCTTCAATAAAGGATTTTAAATCCTTATTGAGGGTCTAGTGAGTATCCAGATTTTGGAAATCCAAGTTGCAGAAACAGGTGATCCACCGACTCTTCATTATTTTTTCATAACATACATCTATTCGGGATCAGGAAGCCCATTTTCCTTAGGTTATCTTGGGTTAGTATTCTATTGTGACAAGCCATCCACGAGAAGAAATTTATTTTTGGAATCAAGTGTCGATTTAAAACCTGTTTCCAAATATTTCTTTGAGTGCCCTTGTCCAACAAAAAACTATAAGTCATCTTGACGGAAAGGTTGCCCTTACTTTCCAAATACCAAAAGAAATCATCCTCAACATCAGATATGGGGATTTTTGATAATGAGAGTAAGTCTTGTAAGGAATTAGCCAACCATTTTAGGTCTAGGGAAAGAGGGCAACATAAGCCTAAGTCTTTCCACCTCCTCACACCAAGTGGACCATGAAGGTAGTCACAAAAATTCCTACCAAAGAATCAAACCACAAGTTCCATTGAGTTTTTAAATTCAGAAAAGGCCAATGGGGAGTCAAATAGCCAAGCATCTACCTAGAAATGAATACAACTGCCACTACCAAGTTTCCATCCCAGTCCTGATTGAAGCAACTTCTTCATCTTGCAAATATTATTCCAAGCCAAGGACCCATGGGAGTGATCATTCGAAATGCACCTGATTGGAGGGCAATTTCCAAGGTATTTAGCATTCATTATCCTGCACCGGTCCTTTTTATTCCTTAACTGGTCCCACCCCACCTTGGCAAGCAAGGCTTTGTTGGTAGATTGGACTTTCCTAATGCCCAACCCTCCCACAGATTTAGGAAGGCACACCTTATCCCAACTAACAAGAGACATCTTCTTTTCCTCAGTACCAAACCATAGAAAGACTCTTTGTATCATTTCAAAATTTTCAGCAATGTAACTAGGAATTTTGAACACAGAGAGGAAGTAAACTGGGATCCCTTGAAGGGAAGCAATAAGAAGTTGCAGTTTAATAGCATGACTCAGGATCGAACCTTTCCACCATGTAAGCTTTCTTTGAATCCTTTCAAGGATATTGTGTCGCCAAAAAGTGTAGCCTTGACACTTTTCGCTCATTTGGACCCTTGCCTATGGATTTTGGGCCTTTTTCAACCCCTTTTTACCCCTTTTCCAAGCCTTGTGCCAAGGTGGTGTAAATTTTTTTCACACTTTCCTAGGATTTTCATCACTTAATCAATCCTTTCTTATGGAATAATGACCCTTGAAAGCACATACATGTCCTATCTGAGTGTGTTTTCATGAGAAAATCCTGACAAGCAACAATAATCATATTTGAATCCCCGAAAAATAATTAAAATTTCCCATGTGGACTAGGTCACCACCTTAGGCGACCTAGTCCCATGTGGCTTAAAAATTAAAATTAACTTAATATTTTTTCAGGATTTTGTCTCCAAAACCCTAAGGTCGGCCTATATGGTGTTATTTCAAGAAATTTAGGGAACAACTTGTATAAATAAGGGTTTCTCCCTCATTTTTCATCTCCTAAGTCTCTTTTTTTCTCCATCCCATTCACTCACTCACTCAATCTTCTCAAGCACCCATCCACTATTCTTCTCAAGAAAGCTAGGGATTTTGCATACTAAGTCAACAAGACATCTCTCCAAGGCATTCAAGGGCTAAATCTTTGCTGCAACTCGAGATCTCTCATCATGACAAGGTAACTAATTCCATTGCTTCACATTTCATACTTTATCATTTCATTTAATTATCTACAAAGGGGTTTGACCAAGGCAAACCCCTATACTCTAACAATCAACATTTCTCCTTCTCTCCTCGTGTGTTTGCAGATTTAGGTACATTGAAGATCACTAAAGGCTTTGAAGACTTGTTGAAGACTTATCCTTGCTTGCAAAGTCCAAATATCCACCAAAAGTCACTTTTAGGCCCGAATATCAGAGTTTTAGAAGCGGATAACTATGAAGAACCAAGGTGCAAACCGAGGGCTTCCATTTCCCCTTCAGAAATTCTAGAAATCTTGAAGAGGACTAAGTCACCAACAATGATGACCTAGTCCCACAGGATAGGCCTTTCTATGATTTTCACATTTTCAGACACCCATTTGGCATAAACGGGCTCTCGACCAATTTTCTCAAATCTGGGACTAGGTCGCCCAGATTGGTACAAGTGTCCCTTTCAGCTTCTACAACATTTTCATCAACATTCCATACCTCCATCAAATGCTTCTTAAAATCCCAGGTGCACATATTCTATCTCATTCATTTACGTATATTTCATAGGTCATTTAGTTCATGTTTGCATATCATTATGTGTTTTCCAATATCTTTTACATTCCAATAGATAGTTTATCCCATTAGTTTCCATCATTTAGGGCATCCCACATCACTTTAAGCCCAGGATAACCCCTTGAATGAACTCACCAAGAATCCCTTAGTGCGAAAGAGAGTCCATTTCCTAACCAAGCTCCTAAGTGAAAAACCCTAGGAGCCTATTGGGGAATCCTCTTTCCCTAAATGCATGTATTTTTGGTGGTTCATTTTGGTGAACCTAACTTTCCTACACCCTCTTTTTTGATTTGGAATTCTTCAGCATCTTAGCTTTGCATTGTGCGTTGTTTAAATGGCATTTTAGGGTTTTACAATTTGCATTAGTGAAAAGTGCATATAGGTTGCATATTTGCATTTAAATCATTACAAATTGTCTAAAATCTTGCATTTTCATCTTAGATCTGCATTGTACAACACATAAACCACCTGAATCCATCAATTTTTTTTTCAAAATCTCAAAAAAATCACTAGGAGGACTAAGTCGCCACCTTGGGCGACCTAGTCCCTTTAGGCTTTTGAAACTACAGTTTATAGAGCTGAAAACCCAATTTTTAAGCTTTTGTTTTGTGCCATTACCTATCTATATCAATTGGTTGTGTTTCTATTACATGCATTTCATCAAATCTAGCCTAAATTAGTTCATTTCATGCATTTCTTAGTTTTAATTTTGCATATACTACATTTATTTTTCAGATTGTTGCATAGTGTAATCAAAAAATTACCTTGTTTCTCATATTAAAACTTGCATTTCAACATTTAGTTTAAATCATTGCATTGCATTCTCTTTCCTCTTTCTTCTTTCCTCTTACCATGTTTTCTTTTACAAGATGTGGCTTTGATTTGGTTTCAAATGGATTGCATAAATTCAACATTCCTTTTTATGAGTTCAATGTAGATTATAATAATGAATTCATTAAAGAACATGTTAATAACCAAACCATTGACACTATTCTTAATGTTACACTACCCCTTGATAAGGATGTTAGTGTTGACAATCATCACAATCATACTTGTGCTTCTCCCTCTACCTCTCCTATTAGTGATGAAGGTATCATGGTGATAGAAGATACAAGCATTGAGGGTCTTGATTGTCCCTCTCCTCATCCCCCTTTGCCAAACACTAAACAACAACATGATGAAATCATAAACACATTTCTAAACATTACCTTACCTAGACTCCCTAACTATGATGACCAAAATTTCCCTTCTTCTAATATCCATCCTCGATGCCCAACGAGTAGGTTGGTGTTAGAAGATATACCTCTTACAAGTCATAAGACTCTCGACCCTCCCTACCTATTTGAAAATCATAGTGGTCCTTCTCTTGATGCCTCCTCCCCTTGTGGTGAAGCATGTGATACACCTCTTCCAAGCTCTCCTACTAGGGTGGATAGTGTGGACCAAGTGGATGAGACCTTTTCCCATCAAATCAACCCCTATCCTAATCCTTCCTCTCCTCATAATCCCATCATTGATCATTTCCTTAATAATATTATGCCCTTACAAGAAGATGTAGAGCCTATATTGGACTCTCCTTCCCTAGGGGATGTTAATTGTATTCAACCTCAACTCATCCTTTTCCCTCCTTCCACCAAACCTAAACCCGAATTTACCCTCTACCCGCCTACCCATTATGTGTCACAACAATTGAGTCATAATACCATTGCTCATACACATTACACCTATAATAATCCGCAACCACACCCACCACCCTCAACTCCTTTACCTCTACCTAATCCTATCTTACCTACTGCCCCTCGCTTAAATTCCCTCGTTAGGGAGTATGACCTTGTTGACCAATTAAGGAATACTCCCACTAAGATCTCATTATGGGATCTCATTCAAGTCTCTCCTCACTATCACAACATGATGCAAGCAGCCTTACGACAGGTTCCTATCCCTTCTAATGAGCAATCAAATGACATAGCAGCTATTATTCACAAAATTAATGCTGATATTGTTTTTCACCAAAGTGAGCTCCCTCCTTTGGATGTACAAAAACAAAATGAAGCTTTCATAATAATCTCTCAATACGAAACAAAAGGGATCAACCAAAATCTTGTAGATATCGGCTTTGCTCTTAATGTGTGTAGTGTGAGCCTTCTGGATAGGCTTTGCATTGATAGATCCCACATCAAACCTAGTTCTCTATCTATCAGAGGATTTGACAACGTCACTAAGCCACCGCTCGGTATGATCACTATACCTCTTACAGTTGGAATGGCCACATTGGACACTAAAATCCATGTTATGCCTCATGAACTTTCATATAATCTTCTCTTAGGTAGGTCGTGGATTCATGCTATGAATGGAGTGCCTTCCACTCTTTATTGCAAGATGAAGTACATCTATAACAACAAAGTGTACACACTTGATGCCGATCTTGAACCTAATAGTTGCTTATACATTGAAAAATCCAAAGAGAATCACTTCAACACCTTAACACCAACCACCCAAGTGGACCCCGCACACCATCCAAATAAAGAACAACCTCTTAAGAAAATCACCGCGCTCTTAGATGATGATTGGGGTTCCTTAGAGTTCACCCTTCCTTTACTAGGAGAATCCAATATCATCCACAAAGACTTTGAAAATGGAAACGTAGTCTTGTCAACCCAAGACTCGACCGATCCTTCGAAAGCATCCACCTCAACTACTTTAACCAATATAGCCAACAACGAACCAAAAAAGCTTAAAAAGCTCTATGGAAAAGGTTATGAGCTCATGAAACAACTTGGCTATAGTGGAAAAGGTTGTGGTGCTAATGAACAAGGTATTCGCAACCCTATCAAGCCTCCCACGCAAACCACACATCGTGGTCTTGGTTATTGTCCTTTAATCAAGATCACCAAACCTCCCACCAACACCAACACCATCCCCAATCACCCTTCTCACCCAACCTTCAAAATTGATCCTTTGAAACTAACAAAGGACTCTTTGCTTAATGACAATGCCATCTCTCAATCCACTTATGATTCAGATTTTACACACTCCTCCAAAGGAGTTTACAAAATCTCACAATCTATAGCGCCTTGCGTAAGTATGACATCCTCTACTAAGCAAGACAATTCTTTGTTGCGTACCAAGGATCCCCTTCTCCCCTTGATCAAGAGGGCATCTTTTTGAGACTCCTCCAAGATCACTTGATCTCCCTTCCTCCCAAAACTCGAAAGAAATGTTACCACAAACATTCCTTTTGTGCCTGCCACCGAGTTCATGGTCATCACACTAATGAGTGTAAGGCCTTGAGTTGTAAAATCTAGCATCTTAAGGAGCTTGGTGTTCTCCCTTATGTGGGGGCACCTCATTCCTCTAATCGATACATATTTTCACTCTACCTTGCATTTCATCAATCATTTGGCTCATCCTTGTCTTGCACTAAGTGGGGGCAAGGGGTTAGTTAGCCTTTTTCCCTCGTATGTAACTTGTCGTTGTCTCTTTTGACTAGTTGTTAACTTTTCGTGAATATATAAGAGCAAGCTTGGGATGCCAACAACATGTCGTAAGTTGACTCGCATGTGACATACTATCCCCTTTTCATGACGTGGCTTATCGAAAACATATGACTCAACATAGGAATTTCCGACCAAGTTCTCATGTCCTTCTCTCCTTCTTCTACTTTAAAGAAATTACTCACAGTACGGTGTTTCACAATTCCTTTAAAGTGGGGGCATACATCACCACTCACATTTCATTGTGCAATTTTCTTTTTCTTGTGATTCCCTCTCTTGGAAACATTACATACAATGTTGCTCAAGATGAGACATTTGCATTTTTCCTCTTTTGCATACAAGATGAGTACTATCCTGTCTTCGATACAAGATGAGTCCATTTTCACTTTTCCTCTCTTGGTGACATTATGCATGATGTTTCCTAGGATAAGACCTCGCATGAACAAAAGGAAAATCCCTTTGAACATTCCTTACATCATTTCAAAATCACTTCTTTTGTGGCATCTTATCAAAGTTATCAAGAGGCATAACTTTGGTATGGTTAAGTGGGAAGCCCAACCAGTGGTTTCCCCATAGCCACCTTTTGGGACTTCTCACCCGCTGGACAACCAAAAAGTCTCATCGCCCCAGAGTGAGTACACTTCTCTTCTTCTTGGAAAAACAACCTAGATTTGATCCACAACTAGTTGGACAAACGATCGAAGCTTGATCCAACCTATTACTTTCCCTCTTCTCTTCATCCTAATCCTCGTCATTGCATGATCATGTATCTCATTTTTTTGTAATTCATTCACCCTTGAATGTGTTTCTTGAGCTGATGTTGAGTTGGCTTAGAATCTCGAATCCTGGGGGCTTGACCACCTTCTTCATCTTTTTCATTCTTCACCATCTCCATTAGGCTACTTTAGTGTGAGTTTGAAGCAAGTTCATCCTCTCACTAAAGTGGGGGCTAAATGTGTCACCAAAAAGTGTAGCCTTGACACTTTTTCTCATTTGGACCCTTTCTTATGGATTTTGGGCCTTTTTCAACCCCTTTTTACCCCTTTTCCAAGCCTTGTGCCAAGGTGTTGTAAAACATTTTCACACTTTCCTAGGCTTTTCATCACTTAATCAATCCTTTCTTATGGAATAATGACCCCTTAATGCACATACATGTCCTATCTGGGTGTGTTTTCATGAGACAATCCCGACAAGCAACAATAATCATTTTTTAATCCCCGAAAAACAATGAAAATTGCCCAGGTGGACTAGGTCGCCACCTTGGGCGACCTAGTCCAATGTGGCTTAAAAATTAAAATTAACTTAATATTCTTTTGGGACTTTGTCTCCAAAACCCTAAGGTCGGCCTGTATGGTGTTATTTTGAGAAAATTATGGCACAACTTGTATAAATAAGGGTTTTTCCCCTCATTTTGCATCTCCTAAGTCTCATTTTTTCTCCATCCCATTCACTCACTCAATCTTTTCAAGCACCCATCCACTATTCTTCTCAAGAAAGCTAGGGTTTCTGCATACTAAATCAATAAGACATCTCTCCAAGGCATTGAAGGGTTGAATCTTTGTTGCAACTCAAGATATCTCATCATGACAAGGTAACTAAGTCCATTGCTTCACATTTCATGCTTTCTCATTTCATTTCATCATTTGATTCAATTATCTACAAATGGGTTTGACCAAGGCAAACCCCTATACTCTAATAATCAACATTTCTCTTTCTCTCCTTGTGTGTTTGTAGATTTAGGTACAATGAAGATCATTGAAGGCTTTGAAGACTTGTTGAAGACTTCTCCTTGCTTGCAAAGTCCAAATATCCACCAAAAGTCACTTTTAGGCCCGAATATCAAAGTTTCAGAAGTGGATAACTATGAAGAACCAAGGTGCAAATCGGGGGCTTCCGTTTCCCCTTCAGAAATTCCAGAAATCCTAAAGAGGAATAAGTCACAAACAATGGTGACCTAGTCCCACAGGATAGGCCTTTCTATGATTCTCACATTTTTAGACACCCATTTGGTAGAAACGAGCTCCAGAACAGTTTTCTCAAATTTGGGACTAGGTCACCCAGATTGGCACAAGTGTCCCTTTCGGCTTCTGCAACATTTTCATCAGCATTCTAGACCTCTGTCAAATCCTTCCTCAAATCTTAGGTCTACACATTCTATCTCATTCATTTATGTAATAATTTATGTATATTTTATAGGTCATTTAGTTCATGTTTGCATATCATTATGTGTTTTCTAGCATCTTTTACATTCCAATAGTTTACATTTAATAGATAGTTTATTCCATTAGTTTCCAGCATTTAGGGCATCCCACATCACTTTAAGCTCCTAACCCCTTGAATGAACTCACCAAGAATCCCTTAGTGCGAAAGCGAGTCCATCTCCTAACCAAGCTCCTAGGTGAAAAACCCTAGGAGCCTATTGGGGAATCCTCTTTCCCTAAATGCATGTATTTTTGCTGGTTCAGATAGTATTCCAAAAATTGGGAGTGACTTCCTTAAAAGTGAGAGGGAGACCCAGATACATTGAAGGAAGGGAGGCACTCATGTAGCCCAAAACAACAATCACACGATCCTGCAGACTAGGAGTGCAGTTAAAGAAATAGATCATACTCTTATTATAATTAATGCACTAACCTAAACAAGCCACATAAAGATTGAGCCAACTTTTCCATTTTCTAGCTTCCACAACTGAGGCTTTTCCAAATAACATAGTGTCATCCATAAATTGTTGTATGACAACAGGGTCAAGAATGGTGGTTGGCTTGACACCCTTGATGGAGCCCTCTAATAGCATACAAGCAACATTCCTACTCAGCACATCAACCATTATGAAAAAATATGGGGAAAGTGAGTGCCCCTGTCTAATACCTCTCCTAACCACAAAGAAACCACGGGGCATGCCATTGACCAAAACATAATACTTCACCATGGTTATGCATTCTAAAATGATATTGATCACTCTTTGATTGAAGCTAAACTTATTAAGGACTTTGGGAAGAAAGTTCCATAGGACTTTGTCGAAAGCTTTAGAAATAACAATTTTAAATGCCAAACTAGCATTGTTACACATGTCCATATAATGCAAAATTTCATGATTGGTAATAGCCGCATCCAAGATATGGTGACCCAGAACAAATCCTTTTTGACTTGGACTTTGCATTTTATCTAGAAGGGGTTTCAAGTGATTCACCAGGATTTTGGAAAATATCTTATAAAAAATATTACAAAGGTTGATGGGGTGGAAATCAACCATGGTTTGCGATTCATCAATTTTAGGGACAAGGGCAATGAAGGTGTGGTTCATCTATTTGAGCATTTTTCCAGAATTGAAAAAATCCCTTGCTGCCAGAGTAAGGTCCTCCCGCACAACATCCCAAAAGATCTCGAAGGAATTCAAGGGGAGGGGAAACCATCGGGTCCAGGGGCCTTATAAGCACCCATACTAAACACATCAGTTTGGACTCCCTCAAGAGTAAAAACCCCCATAATAGAATCATTATCCTCCCAAGATATAGGATACAAAGGGGTTCCAACAGTAGATCATCTAATGCCAGATTAAGAGCCTCACCAGGAGTCGAAAAAGCCCATTGGAAGTGACCAATATCCAAAAGACCAATCTGAATGGGAGTAGTAACAACATCCCTTGACTCATTTTTCAACTTTTTTATCTGATTCCTTTTCCTATGCTTAAGGGTTGAAACATGGAAGAAAGATGTATTCCAGTCCCTCTCAGTCAGCAATTGAATTTTGGATTTCTGCTTCCATAACACTTCTTCTTTCTTCAATTTTTTTTCCCATTCCATGTTCTCAACCCTCTTCTGTTGACAAGTATGAATACTGATATCTCCTTCTTCCATCCTCTTTCGTATCTCTTGAAGCTTGTCAGCCAAAACTTTTTTTTGATGAAACACATCCCCAAACACCAAATAGAAATCATATTCCTGAAATACGGATGGGAGTTTCATATAATCTCGAAATGGAAAGGGAATAGACCCACATCAGTGTGTTCATTTAGGATCAACAATAGAGGATTGTGGTTTGAAATAGTCTGGGGCAGAGCCAACAGATTAACATTAAGTAAGGTTTTCCAACTAGGAGAAAAAAAGAATCTATCAAGATGAACCTTAATCAAACCAACCCCAAGGCATCTATTAGACCAAGTGTAAGACTGGCCCTGCAAGTCAATATCCACCAAGTCGGTACAATTCAAGATGTTATCCAAATCAGACATGCTGTCAAATTAATCAATTAGACCTTCACACTTCTCTGAGGGGTATAGGGGGGAGTTGAAATCACCAGCCACCAGCCATCGGGCTCCCCTATTAGCCAAAATCCAATTAGATAATTCATGCCAGAGGGATTTCCTTGCATTCCTAATATTAGGGGCATAAATGTCAATAAAAAACTAAGAACCCCCAACATTGGAGAACTTGACACCCACACTATTCCTGCATTGGAATAATTCATAACTAGTTATCATAATGGGATTCCACATCACAAAAATCCCACCCAAAGCCCCATCCACATCACTACAGGAAAAAAGGGCATTTGGCCAAATATACCTAGCTATGGGTTCAAAATTAGTTTTCTTCGTCTTGGTTTCTTGTAAAAGCAAAATGTCAATCTTGTGTTCTAGCACATAATTCTCTAGGGACAATTGCTTATGGGGGCTATTTAACCCTCTCACGTTCCATTAAAGGACTTTCATTTAGAAGCTTTCTTTGAGGACACTTCCAATTTCCTATGTTTACGTATCACAATTTCTTTTGTTGTCTCTTTGTTCCTGGTCTACTACTGATTGGGTCTACTAGACCTTTAGATTCACCTCCCACATCTGCTTTCTTTTGTTTAACCTTATTCTTAGGAGTTGAACATAACTCTTCTTTTGTAGTTTGAGCTTGAGGCATAATGATCATCTCAGTTTGTCCAAAACCAGATGTTTCCTTCTTCACTCCTTCTCGACACTAGTAGAATTTGGAAAATAAATGACTAGGTGACTAAAATTTTTAGTCACAACAACTAAAAATGATTAAATTCTACTAATTTTTTGCAAATCAACTATAAATGAATAATTTGGTCGTTGACTAAAAAATTATTTAGTCACAAAAATAAAAATGACTAAATAGTTAGTCACCAAATTAAATTAGACAATTTAAAAATAAAAAAATCAGCCAATATGGCACGATGTATTGGCATGATTCATGAAATTGCATTTATTCATGTTCATTTGAGACCTCGTTCATTGCAAATCTTGAACAAATTATTGCAGTTGGTTAGCTTGACACTGAGGCATGTGGTTTTGACTTACAGCAGTTGGGCACACAAACTACACCAGGCATTTTGAGCTACAACACTTGCATGGGTGATAAAGATTGTTTGGAGAGGACCTGGAGAATTCTGAAAAGGAAAGCAAGGACTCTGGTGTTTTCTACAAAGTATTTGAAGTCTGCAATGAACTCAGAGGTAATTTAAAACCCTCATTACATTAAACACAAAATCTATAACTTTCTGATTAGCAACTTACAGTAGTTACAATCTATTGCTCTTAATAATATTCTTTTACAATCTTGCCATTATTCTGCTTCATAATGTGTTCGAGATAAATATAATAAAATTTGGGTGTCAGTGCCAAAATAGAATTTCCTCAAACAATTTTGATAAATTTTCACTATAAGCGCAAACTGTCCTTGTGCAAAGTAAACATGTGCTAGATTTACACACACATCAAGCATCTGGACAAAGATTTTTCCTACAGTAGCTTCTTGTACCTGTGTAAAAAATTTCTTTGCAATATCAAATTTACCCCTTTCAGCTAGGACAATGGCTGCCCCATTTGCAACATAAACATTTCCTGGTCTTTGTGCCAACACTTTACAATGGCTGCCCCATTTGCAACATAAAGATTTTCACTGCAAGCACAAACTATCCTTGTGCAAAGTAAACATGTGCTAGATTTACCCACACATTAGGCATCTGAACAAAGATGTTTCCTGCAATAGCTTCTTGTACCTATGTAAAACTTTCCTTTGCAATATCAAATTGACCCCTTTGAGCTAGTACATGGGGATTTTCCTTTTGGAAAATAGGAGCTAGGTTTGGTTAAAGCTCAAGAAGCCTAGACATCATCATCATATGGATCATCTTCTCTCAGACTCTATTTTTTCAATGGTTCATCATCTTTAGAATTAGAGTATGAATGTCTCCTTCATGATTTTGTTGAAACTGGAGAATTTGTCTTGCCATCATCAGAGTTTTCTAGACCTGTAGCTGCAAGAAGATCTTTTGGAATTTTTTGCATCATCTTGTGCCTTATCACTCATAATTTGCCTCATCTTCCATGGAAACATCAAGTTCCTCCACATAAGAATCATAAGCCTTGTGGTCCTTATCCTTCTTCTTTTTCTTCTTTTCCTTCTTTTGTTTCTTCTTAGACTGACCAGCCTCATCATCGTCATCATCCTTGTCCTTACACTTACTCTTCCATAATTCCTTCACACATTCAAATTGCTCCTCTTGTTGTATCACCCACTGAAGTTATTCCTCTTGATTTCTCCTTTCCATATGAATCCTTTATTCTTCATTATCTTTTCATTTTGCTTCATCAACCAAGACAAGTTGGTGTGCTACTTTAATTGTTTTTTTTGCTTTAAGCAAGTCATCTATTTTCAGTTCCATGTTTCCAAGCATACATAAAGCATTTGATGAATTTTTATCCACCTTAAGTGCATCCCCAATCAATTATAGGCTTAGTTGAATCTCATTTCAAGCTCGATCCATGGTTGTAAGACGTAGATATGCATCCACATAATCATGAAACTTGAACAATTTGAGCCTGTATAAAAGATTTTCTTTTTCAGTATCGTGTAGTTGTTCAAACAACCTAGAAAGATTAAATAGTGTTGTGACTTTATCCATGGTAAATCAAGTGAAACACCACCTTCTTCTAGTCGATGGAATAATTCCATATCCTTAAAGCGCACAAAAAAAACTACAAAATTAGCATCGAGGCTTTTATTTATGAATTCAACCCAAATGCCATTACCTAATGCCTCCATAAAATGTTTTTGAGCCAACTCTAGCTCATCACGCTCAAAATGAAGAACCCCAATATTGTTTAACAATTTAATGGGTACTTCTTCTTTGCTCTTCTTCAGAAGAGACTTTGTTGTCTTAATATAATCTAAGGTTTTACTAGGATCTGTCGATATTAATAACTCACCCATCTTGATAAATGCATGGGCATCACGTGGATATATGTGAGTTTCCTTTCTTAAAATTTCCAAATCCTTCTTTGCCTACCCTTACTAAGAATATATATGGCCTACAGCTTTTAAGCTCTCACAGTTCTCAGGGTGGACCTCCAGAACCTTTTCAAAATTTGAGAGAGAAATCTTAAGATCTCCCAGCTTCAATTGAACTTGTCCACAAAATCTTGTGGCCTCTAGCTTTTCTTGACTAATGCCATGTAGTAGTAGCAAGTGGTGTCATAATCACCTTTAATATGATAAGATCGTGCAAGATTATAATATGACTGAGATTTCATGAGAGGGTGGTCAATTGAAACAAGAGTTGTCTCAGTCAACTGTTCCACAAGAAAATGTTGCCTTGTGAAGAAAAAATGGTTTTCTAAATGATTCAATGCCATTGCACAGTACAAGTATAATTCAAAGGCTCTACGCATCTTTTCCATTCCTTCATGAACACTACCTTTTTCACTAACTATGAGAATACTACAATTAAATAATGCACAAAACTGACCATAGAGATTTTTCCCCATTTCAAACAACAAAATTGCCAAAAAAATGCATTTAAAACTTGCAAATAAAATCACACAGATTTTTGCACCAAAAAAACCATGAGAACATAGCTTGTTGCTTACTATTATGCTTTGATAGATTTTTTCCAAGCATCCATAGCTTGTTTGAAATCACTTGTTTTAGGCTTTTAGCCATAGCAGCAAGGTAGTGAACTGTTTGATAAAATGCTTTGGTAGACATGTATGAAAAATGTGATAGCATAGACAAGGCAATGAACTTTGGAAAAAATGCCTCAAAGAAATGTGGTCTCATGGTGATGGAATGCCATGACAAATTCCATGACAAGCGAATTGTTATGGATTGTCATGGCATTCCATCACCATGAGAACACATTTCTTTGAGGCATTTTTTCAACCAGTTCACTGCCTTGTCTATTCTATTACTTACTATTGTTGGGAAATTTATGCCTCAACATTTGGGTTTCTCTTGAAGACTTGGCCGATTTCTCCATGTTTATGGCACTTACCATCTTACCACTGCATGTTTTCCTTAGAGGTGCGGTTGTGCGGTTTATCGCTTTACTGTGAGCCTCTGTTGCTCGGTCCACGGTTGGGCGGTGTTACCGCTCTATCGCGGTGGTCTTGTTTATGCGTAGCGGTGGCGCGGTGAGCGGCAACAGTCTGGAAGGCGGTTACCTCCTTATCACGGGGTGTTAGTCTGGCGATGGAGGTAGCATGGTGAGCGGCATAGTAGTGGCGAGCTGGCAGTTACTGCTATACCACAGGTGATGAGAATCCTTACCGCGGTGGCCGCAGTATGCGGCTAGCAGTCAGTGGTGATCATTACCGCCCCACCGCAGGTGGTGAGGATGCTCACCGTGGTGGCTGCGGTGAGACCGCAGGCGGTCTGCCAGAGCGGTCATCGCTCTACCGCGAGGTGGCCTAGCGGCCTCCGCAGTAGCGTGGTGAGACAACTGACGGTTTGGTTGGCGATTACCGCCACACCGTAGGGAGGCTCTGGAAGGTTAGCGATAGTGCGTTGAGATGGCGGTCAACGCGGTGTAGTCAGAGTTTGGGCTCGGTGATGACTTGGGTGAGCTCAGTTGAGCTCACCACCATACCGCGAGGTGAATCAGATAGGGGCATGATAGTGCGATGGAGTCAGGGTGTGAGCCCGGATGGCTTACCACCATACTATGAGGTGAGTCGGCTGGGTCAGCGGTAGCACGGTAGAAGGCAGGGTGAGCTCATGCGAGCTCATCGCATTATCGTGGCCTGGTCGAATGGACTCGGAGGTAACGCGGTAAAGGCTGAGAGTGTTGGGAGCTCGGTTGACTGAGCTTGACCAAGCTGGACCGATAATCAAAGGGATAGGTGAATGGAGTGGCGGCAAGTGGCAAGTTTTTCATCGATTGATTGGCCGAAGTCTTGAGCGGTGAATGCATTAACTGCAAGGCTCAGATTTGAACGGTTGAGAGGATCTGATTGTGGCAAAGAATTAAATGCTTGGACGGCTCGATGCATTCTTGCAGGGCGACTTGGTCAGAGGTGAACAGATTTGTCTGACAGAGATAAGGTGCACATTAATGCCACCCGATTGGTTGGTGGAGAGCGATTGAGAAGTATGAGTTGGAAGAGTTGAATACTTGGAACTTGGTTGAAAAAGGTGGCGAAGTGTTAGAGCCGTATGGGATGGCATTGAAACGGTTAACACTTGATGTCACAGATCAGATGAGATGTGAACCTAGTTTTCCTTGAAGCTGCGCTGGCCGAGAGGCTGGCTAAGAGAGTCTTTTAAGGAGCTGAAGGGAATCTACATGGTATGTCTTTGGAGACATTGTAACTGTGTGAAGATTCTATTTTGTTGTTGCATGTATTCTCTAGATGAACAAGATGTAATCTCCTAAAGAGCATAGCTCTGATATTTGTATTGTAATTGTTTTGTTACTAAATAATACAAGTGAGCTGAGTGTTTTGGAGGGTGGGGTTTTTTACCCGAAAGGGTTTTTCCCACGAATATATTTGTGTCCTCATGTTTGTCTTTCATGTTGTATGATTCATGATCTTGAATCTATGCTTGTGTTGAATCTGTTTTCTGTTAAGCATTTACTTTTCTCAGAGGATCAATGGGGGATCAACTATGCTTGCTTCCGCTTTATGGAATATTTGTTTGTGTCTTTGTTGTGATTTGAATGGAAATCACTAAGGCACTGTTGTCTTAGACATGTTCTATGATGACAGACCGAACTCCGTATCCCCAACAACTATTATGTTATGATAGATTTGTTCCAAGCATCCATATCTTGTTCGAAAGCACTTGTTTTAGGCTTTTATCCATAGCAACAAGGCAATGAACTATTTGATAAAATGCTTTGGTAGACAATATGTATGAAAAATGTGGTAGCATAGACAAGGCAGTGAACTGTTTGAAAAAATGCCTCAAAGAAATGTGGTCTCATGGAATGCCATGACAAGAAAATGCAATTGGCAATTGCTCCTAGTTATTAGTTATGCAATGTGAAGTAATTGCATAACTACTTAGGTTGACTTTGTAAAAACTATATTGTAATTTAAATTTTGTCATCTATCAACATCTAGTTATTAGTTATGCAATGTGAAGTAATGCTTTGAGTTTGAAATATGTGCAATGCAATGTAATCAGCAATGCAGATGATTATGATGATGTTTTGTCACCTTAACTAGCCTGTCACCTTAAGAGGTTAGCCTATCACCTAAACTTTGGTTATATGTATGGTGTAATTTATTATTGAATGTAATTCACTCTTCTTAGTTTTCTTACTTTGGTTGAAATTAATTTTTTTTATTTAGAATATAATTTCTTGTATGTCCTATATATTTTCTAGATGCTATAATTTTCTTGTATGTCCTAGATGATAGCTTTAGTTTGTAATATAGCTTCTAGCCTCCACATGCATTGAATATGCTTGTGTGAAGGAAACAATAATGAGCATTTGTGATTTGATAACACACACACACACACACACACACACACACATATATATATATATATATATATCTTAACATTAGGTGAACTAAGCCTCCTCATTACAAACAAAGAAATGATCTCTTAGGTATGACTGACAGTGAAAACTAAAACTAAGAGACTGCAAAATTAGAAAATTGTTCAATCTTTTCAATAAAATGATATCTAAAATACTGCATTCATAATATACCCCTATATTCCCACCTAAAATACATAAAAAATCCAATACCATAATTCGAGACCACAACTTATTATATCATACACAGTATTATGAACAAATAATTGATACCAATTCATAATATACCCCTATATTCCAACCTAAAATACATAAAAAAATCCAATCATACACAATATTATCAACAAATAATTGAGACCAGAATTTGAGCACCAAATTAAATCTTCTTGTCCATTGATTACTTCAAATAGATATTAAAATATATTATAAGTCTCATCATATATGTTTCTATAAATGTCTATGATGATGATATCAAAATTCGGTCTTGGTTTCTCTTTTATAAGAGAAGAAACAAGCTTCAGACCGTTACAAAATATGGCATCTTTTCAAAATTCATGCCTCTTCGTACAAACTAAACTAAACATTAGTTTTTATTAAAACATAAAACAAAGAAAGTAGATAACTAATGAATTTTGCAACACTAGTGACACCATAGTCTGTTAATCTCTGTAAGGCACTCGCGATCACTGAAGATCTGTTCAAGGTCCTTTCTCCATATTAGTCTATCTAAATGTGTAGTTCTTCCACTGTGACAACCCCAAGGCCTACTCTTCAAGAGGACCCAAATACTTCTACTCCCACTCATACATTGTATAATCATGTGGCCATTTGTATTCTTGAATTTTCAATATATTTTCAAGGTGAATCTTCCATTAGCTATCTAGTAACGCCCTGCTATCCATGATAAACTTAGAATAGCCAACATCCAATGCTATTACTCCATCCATGATTAAGTCGAACCTATCAAGACTCAACTCACCATCCTTTTGTATGCGAGTGATGCACTGTGGAACAATCTAGCCAAATTCACTCTTCCATTCATTGAGGTCCTTCAAGTGGTCATCATCTTTCAATATTTTTGGCACATACCACTACTTCAGAGTATGAAATAAATATATTCTTGTTCTGATCTTTTGGTCCTCTCCTTGTATATATTGGAATTCATCTATAACTATTTTGGCCATCTTCTCTGTAGGTTTTAATGCTGCAAGAGCCTCAGTGTTCTGTAAGATTATGCACAAGGTTACCAATGTGTGGTGTATGGGCTTCTAGTTCTTAAAAAGGGAATCCAATATGGGTGCATGTGTTTTCATCCGATCAATTGCCTGTGTCAGTGAGTTGTAACAATCATACACACTTTCCAACTTATCCACAATTAGCTTTATCCTATGCTTGAGGACCTTCTCTAAAACATTGCAGATTTTCTTTTTCACTCCTTCATTACCCTCATTTTTGGCTTTCTTTGACTCTTCAATCTCCTGTCTAAGAATGCTCACTTATTCAGCAGAAGCACTTTCTATATCAACTGGTGGAGTAGGAGGACGTTGGTATAACATTATTTCCTTGTTCTATGAGGGGCCTTCTCCTTTCAATTGTTCCTTCAACTTCACATTTTCCATGAACAATTTATTTACTTCATCATTTAAAAAAAATTGTTCATTTTTGTACTCTCCCAATCTAGCTTCCATCTCCTTAACTACAGCTCGGGTGAACATAGTTGAATGCATTGTCATGGTTGTAGCTTCTAGAGGAGATGTATCCTTTAATGTTTTCACCATAGTTGTCCCTTTCATTTCCTATACTACATCTAGTAATCTTTGTTTTTGTGCACTCTTTTATTTGGCCTAGAATGCCAAGGTTTCAATCTTAGGGTTATACCATATGCCACTTACCCCTTCATCCGAGTCAAACTCATCAATCAGGATTGGGTCTTCATGTGTTCTCACTTGATCAAGTAAAAACATTTGCTTTAATTCCATACCAAGGACAATAAGTATATTACTTTTCAAAATCATATCTTTAGCCTCTTGTGGGATGACATCAATATTATCAATCTTTAATTCATTAAAATTTTGGGCTACTATCTAGTCATGTTGGGATTCCTCAGCTCCCATCTTATTTATTTCAACCCTCACTTCAAACTTTCTCATTTTCATCTTAATCCAAAATTCTTTAAATTCAGGGGTTTGATAAATTCATTATCTTCCAAGAACATGAGAGTTGCAACTACCCTGTCATCCTCATGCATTTCTCTTTCTCCTTGTACCTCAATATTGGCTCTAGCTTTAGGCATGTGGTCTTCAGTTTCAAGCATAGTTTGGTCCACTTTAACATCATCCTTGAAATGTCTTAACACATTAACTGCTTCTTCTGTATCTCCAACCTCCTCACTTATTTCATAAGAAACAAGTGGGTCTATCTCTTGTGTCTTTTGTTTTTTAGAAGGTGGTTGTTCAAGAGGTGATCCTGGAGAAGCATGACATACTGAAATAGTATCTGGAGTTGGTTCTATAATTACAATACCACTCGGCCTTTTGGGAGACAATTTGGCAGGTCTCCCCATCTCTTCTACAAACTTATCATATAATTCATGAAACTTATTGATCATCATATTAATCCTCTTGAGAGGATCTGCATCATATATGAAATACCCCAAGAAATCACTGTGCTTCTTCTTTCTTTCTTCCTCAAGCCTTTTCATAATTTCCCATTTTCTCCTCCTCTCATATACCTCTTGAGGAGTGAAACAATTTCTAATTACATCTTCTTTATAATCAATCTAGTGAGTAACCATAGCCTTGGTAAGGATGGTGTGTCTTACAAATTTCATGTGATCCTCAGGGTCAAAAGCTCTTTCCTTTCCAGACTCTAAAGAGTACCTTCTTTTTAGATAATTTTGCAACACTTCAAGTGTATCAAATCCCACTAATAGTTCCCAACATGTTGTCAAATTGGGTAGAAATACACCCTTCCTTTGTTTATTTATGACATCCTTTTCCATCCATAGAATCTGCCACATGAACTCTAAAAATTCTAATCGAAGGGGGACAAACTTTGGCAGTATATGTGGGGCCTGTGGGCATCCATAAATCCTAATTATTGTGATATCTAGTAGAAAAAAATAATCAACAAATTTATGAGTATGGCCTTGCTCAGGTTTCAAAGACAAAGGTCTTAATAGATCTAGCACAAGTGTGTGTAGTCTTGGTGGTTGGTGACCAAGAACTCTCATAATTTTCTACACAAAGTCATCATGGAATATCACATAATTTGAATTCTTACATCTGCTATCCCATATATAACACCATCGTTACACTAGCAGCAAATTCCCCTACTTGTCAATCTTACCCAAACACATCCTTTTGCTCTATCTATATTTATTATGGTATAATATCAAGTGGCACAACAAACAATATTGCCTTAATGTTATGGGGGCTCTATTTTCTCTAACTTGCAAAAATCCTTCATGCAATTCTTTCTCAAGATATGAGGTAAAATCATATTTAATGTTCATCTCAAGGTTTTGGATCCTTATAGCCATCATCATTTGTAAGGAAAATTGGGTCATCTCAGAAAGAAACATCTAAGAACAGCAGTGCCTCCGGTGATTTTAATTCCTTCAAATTGCCTCAAAGACACACACTACTATGCCATAAAGCAGAAACTGGCACAGTTGATTTCCCACATTAACCCTTTTGAGAGAAGCACATGCAGACTTAACCAGATTCAACACTATGCACATATTCAAACTTACAGAATCAATAAACATGGAAGACAAAAATATGGACACATAGATTTACATGGGGAAAACCCTTTCGGGTAAAAAATCCCACACTCCAAAGATCGAGCCATTGTATTATTCAACAACAAACAAAGTTACAATACAATCTGAGGCTCATAGCCTTTACAAGAGTTGCATCTTGTTTCATCTGGAGACAAAATGGTAGCAACATTGTTCAAAATCCTCACACTGTTATAGTACCCTCACATAGCACAGAGTGCAGATTCATCTCCTCTAACCAGTTGACTCTCTCCCAACCAGCCTCTTGGCCAACTCAGCCTCTTTGGCCTTCACAGGTTCACATTCTTCACGTCCTCTCTCACAACATTCTCACTATTACAATGCTTATCAACATACAATTATGAAAACTCACAGATAGCATTCCATATCGAACCCTACCCATCCGATCTGATTCAAATCATTCAACTATCAAGGAATTCCAACCGTCGACCATTCTCTAGCCATCGATCAATTTGTTCCCTATACAGAATGGTTTGGTTCAACAATTTCCATGGTTTAGCAACTGTCACCAGTGAATGAACAATCACCTCCAAAATAGCACAATCAAATGTACACATCAACAGTCAATGTTCGTTTAGCCAAGTCCAACTTTACATCCATCGGCTTGACCAACACTATCGATGAGAGTCTGGAAATTCCAACCAATAGATCAAGTTTCTTAGATGTCCCAAGAGAACCATCACAGATTATATGCATCACCAAGAGTCACACCGAATAGATCTATCGGCAAGAACTGTACTATCGGCAAAAGATCAGCAAGTCTCATCGATTTCATAAGTCACCCCGATGGCATTCAACTTGTCTTTAGTTCATCAATAAGAGTCACATCAATGAATTTCATCGGCAAGAGCATAAGCACCAGAGTGACATTCAAAGTACATTCTAAAGACCAATGTCACCCCAACTAAATTCATCGGCCAGAGTCTCCTCGACCATGACCCATCGACTAGACATCCTACTTCAGAGCAACCCTGAGAACTCATCTGGCTAGACCATGTCACACCAATCAAGCATCGTCGGCTAGACTCACACCGATTAGATCACATCGGCTAGACCATCAGTCGGTAAGATACATTCTGAAGTCCTATGTCAACTCGACCATCTGTTCATCGGCAATACTCACACCGATTAGACTTATCGGCCAGACTAACACAGTCGGTCCAACATTCTCAAGTCTACCTGAAGACCAATGTCATCCCGACATGCTTCACTTCGACAAGAGTCTCCCCAACAGAACTCTTCGGCCAGACCACAAGCACTGGAGTGACATTCACAGGTCATTCTGAAGACCAATTTCACCCTGATCCGATCATCGGCCAAAGTCATATCAACACTCATCCAAGCTACTTTGCATCCACTTCTCAGATCGGCAAGAGTCTCTCTGACGAGCCTCATCGGCCAGACTTCCTACTGTCAATATGAAACAAAGACCTCACGTCGACAATTCAGGTCACACCGATAGTTCTCTTTGGCAAGACCGATCAAATGTCACACCGATCTGAACACTTCAAGCCTTCAGGACTAAACAGCTCATCGGTAGGATATCTCAGATGTCACACCGATTTGCTCTTTCAAGAGGTTCAGGTCAGTAGGATTGAGGTACATGTCTCCAACAATCTCCCACTTGATGAAGATCTTACTGACCACTCTAGAGAACCAACAACAAACCATACAGAAGCACAAACAACATCAACTTCAAAGGCCCAAACCAGAACACAACTGTGAAGACATTCTCCAAAAACAAGATATAACATTAGCTAGAACAACAACCAAAAACATGATTGCTCCCATCCAACTGATCAACCCATGCGATTGAAAACAACACCCATAGCTCATGCTATCCATCCAATCTCACATACCTTCAAGGTACCCACATTAGAAAACTCATGCCTCCTTCAAAGCCAACCCATTAACTACAAAAGAGAACTCCATGTACAAACCGGTCGAAGAATACCAAGCACATCTAGGAACTCCCACAGCATGGGTAATGCCAAAACTAAAAGATCAAAGTCATAATGAGTCTACCAATAATAGCACATAGAAAATTTAACCATGTAGTACCAAGGAAACATCCACAAAGATCTGAAAAAAAATATTGCAGCCAACTACTACAAGAGACATCTCTCTCAACAGTCTTCCATAACTCTCCCATGTTCTCCATATCTGACAGAAGAAAGAGACACAAGAACCTCCATATCATCATCCAAGTGACAACACATGACCAAAAACAAGTGATCATAATGGCTCCACATAGAAATATCACATCTAAAGTCATATGAGTTCGAATATACAAAAAGAAGAACTAGACTAAAGAGAAAAACTGCAAATCATAAACATGTAGCATCCTCCTACATACACCTCTAAATGTGAGTTGTGTCATGTATGATCTCCTTCACAACCCCAATATAAAATCCATAACAACACAAAACCATTCAATCACCAAGATCAAACATATCAAAATGTAACATGTAATCAATCATGGATGTAAGCCTCTCAAAGAAGATCAAACTACTTTATTTCCCATCTCGGGAAATCAGCCCATATAACTATCTCCTACCATTTCTCATCAATAAATGATATAACAAAAAATCTCAAGGAGATAAACCATGTTGTCCATCTTCCACTATGAATCCTCTAGAACCAGTAAACAACACTTCAAGATCCATATCATGAAAGAAAGCATAAAACACATCTGAAAGATACAATGGGAAAATACCTCTCAAATTAGACTTCACTGTCGAGCAGACTAAGAGTGGGGAATGAGAATGCTCCTTCGAGATATACAAGCCACCATGACTCATCCAAGAGAAATCTCCTCATAGGTCTCTGTTGAATTCATGTTCAACCAATGTGTAGGCTACTCGAACTTTCTGCTGAAATCAACACCTTTCTCATCTCAAGAGAATTATAGCCTCACCTTATTCTCCATGTATCCATGAGCACCTGCAAACGATCATCCCATGTTGAACTCCAAACTGCATTACTGCACTAACATGAATTTCTCAAGCATATGACCAATGCACCCAAAACACAGAGAACCACCAGACCACTGTCAAATCTCCAATCATTCGAACCAAGAACTTATCATGACATCATGATCTCACCTTACCATGCTCCAAGTGACCTCACCATGGTCTCAAGAGCAATGCCTCATGCCAAAAATCTAATGCACGAGAATGCCATAAAACAACTTAAACCAGCATCACCTATCAAGCACCTCCAACACCTCAGCCAAAGACTCTAAATGTCCTCAATGGTTCCAAGATGTTGGACATCCTCAAATAGTGTCCATGCAAATGCGAAAGAACCCATCTGCAACAACAGGATGTAAGAGTCCCTCCTAGTAACATCCGCAACACTAAAGAAGATTCTTCACCACCACAGTCACTGCTAAAGCTCCCACTGAACTGTGAAATCCAAGTTTTCTAAGCATCATGACCAAACAACTGCTGATTTGAAAAACCTCCAGGTACAATCAAAAACATGTCCATTTGACAACAATGCCAAGCAGCACCAAGATTTCCAAACCATCAATGTCAAAAGCTTACACTAACCAGTGTACCCAAGCCTTCCATGAAATCATGATACACATGCTACAGGTACCCATAATCGACTATTTAGGTACTCAACGCCATCCTTCCTCTCATCCAGAAGCAACCACGCCAATGCACGAATGACCACAGACAAGACTAGCTAACATATCTGCACCAACACTGAATCAAACCTCGTGGATATTGGCATTCTAGTTTTGAGTTGTCCCATAGAAAACATGTAGGTAAATACACCCCACAACATGCTCAACCCGTAGATTCAATCATTGAAGCCTGCAAATCTATCATCGCATTGGAAATTGCAAAACTGAGATCTCAAAGAGAACAACAATGTAGACAATTTGACTCAATTACCAAATCACAACCAAATGTAATTTTCCAATCATGTTCACAATTCAAGCACCATATTCTAGGAAACTAGCAAGCAGCACTTACATGCAAAACTACAACTATCTCATCCAACAACACCCCAAACAACCAGGGTCTAGAAAATAGTTTTACCAGAAGCTCACAAAACCACAAGTTTTTCTTGACTGTGCAAAACCTACAAAACCATTGTGTTTATAAAACACCCATGCACATCCATATCCACTACACATCTAGATGACTCAAGAGTCTGCACACAACCATCAAGGTTAACCAGAATAGTGAACTAACATGAATATGCATCACCATAGACTTTTTAGGAAAATCTATAAAAAACCTTCAGAACCAAAGAACATGAATTTGATCCATGCAAATACAAGGTATCCATAAAAGGAACAAGTATTACAAGAACTCTACGCCCATTGTATACCAATTCCAAAACCACAAGCATGCACATGTATTCGAGAGAGCCAAGCTATTCAAAAGTTTTCAAACCACCCAGAGATCAACTTCATAGCCTTCATGCAATAAGGGCAATAGAGAACAACGCCTTCAATGCTAAGTCAAAACACCCAACACAAGCACAGTACACCATGGCTAAATAACAACCCAAGCATTTCCATACCATCAGGGAGCCTCTCACACAGACACCCAGTATGAACCACACTCTGCTGCAACACAACCATAAGCATAAAATCACACCCCTTGCATCAAGATCATTCGCTGCCAGCTAGGAGTCTCAGACCACATCATTACAATATGATCAACTCCAATTTCTCCATCTTCAATGTCTTTCACGCTGTGTGTTGTCTTAAAAGAGAAAGGAATTTTACTCACCAAATGATCAATCATCAGTCGACTCCTTCAGATCTCCTCAAGCTTGCCAGGCTAAGAAATCTTTACAGAAGGAATCCAGATAACCAAAACACTAGGAACTCTTACATGCAACAACATGTAGGCACATGCAAGACACATATGATTCCATACAAGTACAAGCAACAACCATGCAAGTACATGCAACTCACAAACCTGCACATGCAAGCATAAGAAAATCCTGAAAGAAGGCTCTGATACCACTTGTAAGGAAAATCGAGTCATCTCAGAAAGAAACATCTAAGAACAGCAGTGCCTCCAGTGATTTAATTCCTTCAAATTGCCTCAAAGACACACACTACTATGCCATAAAGTGGAAACTAGCACAGTTGATTTCCCACATTAACCCTTCCGAGAAAAGCACATGCAGACTTAACCAGATTCAACACTATGAACAAATTCAAACTTACAGAATCAATAAACATGAAAGACAAAAATATGGACACACAGATTTACATGGGGAAAACCCTTTCGGGTAAAAAACCCCACACTCCAAAAGATCAATCCATTGTATTATTCAGCAAAAAAAAAAGTTACAATACAATCTCAGGCTCATAGCCTTTACAGGAGTTACATCTTGTTTCATCTAGAGACAAACTGGTAACAACACTATTCAGAATCCTCACACTGTTGCAGTACCCTCACACAACACACAATGTAGATTCATCTCCTCTAACCAGTCAACTCTCTCCCAGTGAGCCTCTCGGCCAGGCCAGCCTTCATAGGTTCACATTCTCCACGTCCTCTCTCACAACATTCTCACTGTTACAATGCTTATCAGCATACAGTTACAAACACTCATAGATAAAATTCCATATCGTACCTTACCTGTCTGATTTGATTCAGATCATTGAACTATCAAGGAATTCCAACCGTCAACCATTCTCTAGCCATTGATCAATTCTTTCCTTGTACAGAATAGTTTGGTTCAGCAGTTTCCACAGTTTAGCAACTGTCACCAGTGAATGAACAATCACCTCCAAAATAGCACAATCAAATGTACATGTCAACAGTCAGTGTTCATTCAGCCAAGTCCAACTTTACATCCATCGGCTTGACCAACACTATCGATGAGAGTCTGGAAACTCCAACCGATAGATCAAGTTTCCCCAATGTCCCAAGAGAACCATCACAGATCATACGCATCGCCAAGAGTCACACCGAACAGATCTATCGGCAAGAACTACACTATCGGTAAATGATTAGCAAGTCTTATCGAGTTCATAAGTCACCCTGATGACATTCAACTTGTCTTCAATTCATCGACAAGAGTCACATCAATGAAGTTCATCGACAAGAGAATAAGCACCAGAGTGACATTCACAGGTCATTCTGAAGACCAATGTCACCTCGACCAAATTCATCAGCCACAGTCTTCTCGACCATGACCCATCGGCCAAACATCCTACTTTGGAGCAACCCTGAGAACTCATCCCTCTAGGCCATGTCACACCGACCAAGCACCATCGGCTAGACTCACACCGATCAGATCACATCGGCCAGACCATCACTGTCGGTATGATACATTTTGAAGTCTCGTGGCAGCCCGACCATCTGTTCATCAGCAAGACTCACACCAATCAGACCTATCGGCTAGACTAACACAGTCGGTCCAACATTCTGAGGTCTACCCGAAGACCAATGTCATCCTGACACACTTCACTTCGGCAAGAGTCTCCCCGATAGAACTCTTCGTCCAGACCACAAGCACCAGAGTGACATTCAAAAGTCATTTTGAAGACCAATGTCACCTTGATCCGATCATTAGCCAAATTCATACCAACACTCATCCAAGCTACTTTGCATCCACTTCTCATATCGGCGAGAGTCTCTCCGACAAGCCTCATCGACCAGACTTCCTACTGTCGATATGAAATAGAGACCTCACGTCAACAGTTTAGGTCACACCAATATTTCTCTTTGGCAAGACCGATCACATGTCACACCAATTAGAACACTTCAAGCCTTCAGGACTAAACAGTTCATCGGCACAATATCTCAGGTGTCACACTGATTTTCTCTTTCAGGAGGTTCAGGTCAGTAGGATTGAGGCACATGTCTCCAACATCATTAAACTAACTGGAATTCGTTCTTTTGCATTTATCCCAAGTACTTGACAGAGAGAAAAGTAGGTTTTCTTGAAATAGAATTGGAAATATGATACATCAAATGGTTCAGTAGCAGAAGGGGATATAGGAATCACCCTATTTTTCACACCCCTTTTCATGTAAATGGGGACTTCATCACTTCTATGGGTTCTCCTCAATCTAGTATATTCTTCTTGAATTCTTTGCAAATCATTTGTAGTCAGGGATTGTTTTTTTAGGTCAAAACATTCAATGATGGTCGCTTTAGTCAACACAACTAATGGTGAACCATCTGGCAATGTCTCAAACCTAGTAGCAGGATGATAACTCTGATCCAATACTCTGATGAACTCTACATCTATAAAAACATTTGGGACAATTAACTTGGCCAAATCTAATGCCCTTGGATTTGACACCATAATCTTGCCCTCCCTTTTGTCATAAAAGTACCAGAACAGTTCCCACCCAGAGATAGGGATAAGGGCATCTCTACAACCGTGAGCCATGCACATCATTAAAAACATTCTTAAATCATCTCTCAAATGATTCAAGGAGTATATCCAGGATAGACTATTGTAAGGACCTCTTTTTAACCTTAGATTCTTCCTTTTTAGTTTTGGGTTCTTTCTTCTTGGGCGGCATGATGTCCTTTTTAGTTTCAGGTTCTTTCTTCTTGGTCAACATGATGTTTAACTATCTTGCTTCTCCTATACTTCTGAAATGCAGAATTCCAAACAATCTTGTACTCGTAAAACTTAATTCACAACAAGTTATGTGCACTTACTCGAGTTACGATGGTTGCAAAGCTTAACCTCCTCAAACTCCCAGCTCCCTGCACAATATTTTTTGCAAATGAGTGCAAAGAGAATGTCGAATTCTTAGCTTAATGGCTTCTGAGCTCAATCATGTCAACATTAATATCAACCTTACGCCAAATATTTTGCTCTTAGTTCAATTTTGAACATGCACCATTGGTTTTACAAGATCGAATGATTGATGTGATTCGTGCATTTAATATTGCTTTATCACCACCACTTTCTATAACTTACACAGGATATAGGGGTATAAACCACTATACCGCATGCTTCTTTTCATTTCACCACGGGGTAGTGGGATCCTTACCTCTATACCGCAAGATTGGCTTATAACCCATGGTACTATGGTTTACATTAATGGTCACATATAGCTTATTGGCATACTACATGCTTCATCACATCCTTCCGCGGTATAGTGGTTCATACCGCCCTACCGCATGCCTTTATGATCTTCCTCGCGGGATGGAAAGTTACCCCGCTATACCACACCCTTCATTTTTTCTCCTCGTGGTATGGTTGTTTATGATGTATTTAAATTCTCTCATACTGCCCAACCACGCCCTCATCATAATACTTTTGTGGTATGGTGGTAAATATCTTCATGTTGTCTGTTACACATCGCCAGCCCACCAAGGGTTCAGATTACTGTTGAGGGATCGTATTAACAGACTGTTAAGGGATTTGGAATGTTTTTAGTTAGACATGTTTTTGCTTAAGTATATATGATAAATTTTTGGCTTTGTATAGGTCTTTCAGTGTCAATCAAACCTAAAAAAATTATATGTTTGTTTACAGTGGGGAGGCTCAGTAAAAAATAAAAAGGAATATAAGGGTCAAGGCTCAGGTCATGGAGCTCAAGGTTAATTGTGATGATGGAACTAGGCAAAATTTTAAGGTTCTAACACACCTCATGATGAACTAGACTATGTTTTCCTTCATCTTGCTTGTGTTATGTTTTTATGAGTTCTTCTCTTGTGAATATATCCCTAAGGAAAATTTGTCTGATACCTGTAATTGTAAATATCTTCTTGGTTTTTTATTGCAAATTCTTTTTAATTTGTAAATTGAATTCTATTTTAAGTTTCCATTTGCAATTATTAGCAGATTAGAAAGTCAATAGTTATCAACTTATGAACTCGATAAAGCTTTACTTATTCAATTTGTTGATTTATACAATATTCTTTATTTGGACTTCAAGAAATGAAGACAAGGACTGTAAGGCACAAATTAGATGATAGTGATCATAATGCTGAAATTCAGTGACAAAATATGAGCGTGCACGTAGTGAAAAAGTGGCCAAGAATAATGAATATTTATTGAGTCTTGGTCTAACAAGGCAAGTTGTAAATCCACTAAGTAGTATATTATTTTTTAATAGTGTTTAATGAAATTTTATAGGCAAGATCTTTATGTATATAAGACATAATATGATTTTTTTTTTGTTTTATAGGAAACAAAAAGAGTGCAAAGAAACTGTGGAGAAAAAACAAAAGGAAAGAAAAGATACAACACCGCCATCTCGTAGAATCCAACACTTTTTTGATTCAACAAATGTAGTTGGTGAAAACAATAGTTGTGATGATGTGCGGCTCGGTATAGCACATGGTGATGTGCAGCCTAATATAGCACATGGTGATGTGCGACCTAATATAGCACATGGTGATGTGCAACTTGATATAGCACATGGTGATGTGTAGCTTGATATATCACATGGTGATGTGCAATTTTGTGATGATCTCTTAGAACTAAGTCTAAGAGAGATTATTGAAAAAAATTAGGGCAAAGGAACAGTAGGTCTGCAGATGCTTTTTTCAACATTATTAAAGGATGTGTTTAATGATGTGAAATCTACAAAGACTGGTACTGATCTACCTACTCATGCCACACCCGATGTGTCCAAGGAGCATGAAGTTTCGGTTTTTAAAATTCATGAAGAGAGACCGCTTGCATCTGTTGTGCCTCAGAGTGCACCTGTTGCATCTATAAATTTTGATGAAACTAGTGGATCAGCCAGAAATACTAGTAGTGGTAATTTAATAGAAGATGTGGATGCTTTTGTCAAAAGATAAAGATTGAGTCAAGATTTGTACAGATCTACAAAGAGGAATACAAAAGAAATAAAATTAGAAGGCACAAACCCATTCTTGCTTGAGGTATCGAGAGATGGTGAGCCCATTGGGCCAAATGTTGCAAAGTGGGCCACCGAGTTGGGTGTAAGATGTAGGGCCCATTTGGATATTTTCAAATCAAGTTTTACAGAACAAGATCCACAAGATGTGGAAAATGTTATACAAAAAATGGAAAATTCTTTTGAGACTACTGGTGGACAAATATCTAGAAAATATTACAAGAAAAGGATGAGAATTTTGATGAACAATTATAGATATAGTTGTATAAAAATAATCATGGAGGGAAAAGAGAGGTTCGACTCCAGTCTATCTCCCAAAGAGTGGGAGGCATTGAAAGAAAGTATGCATTCTGAAGAATATTTGACAAAGAGTAACAGAGGTAAGAGAGAAAGAGATAATGTGACGGCTAGATATACATTTGGCCGAGGCGGGTTGCATGCCAAAATGGACAAATTTGCAGTAAGTCTATGGCTTTTTGGTTCAATTTACATTGTGTTATTTATTTCAATTTTTTATTGAACTGATTATATGTTGAAATTGACATTGCATTTTAGGTGGAAAATAGTAATAGAGAAGCAGGTGCAGAAGATATTGTCAATTATATGGCAGCACTAGACGCTAGTAAATCTAAGAGTAGGATGAAGTGGAATTCTAGTTCGTCAACAAAGATTTCAAATCCATCTGTTCAATGCCTAGTAGGAGCCTCTGTAGACCATGTCAACTCAAATGAACTAGGGTACCAAAAGGTAATGAGTTGCATATTCAATCTCACTCAGCAAGTTACGCAGTTGGTTGAATCCCTTAACCCTATAGTTTCAACATGGAATGAGCATAAATCCATGGATTCATATGAGGTAAGAGGCTCTGTTGATCTCTTTTCTTTTTGTTTGGTAGTTCTATATACAAATGCCTCTTAATATGTAGATTACTGAAATCTAATCGTAGGAGAATCCAACCCAGTTTCTTTATTGTTGGAGTGATGCAGAAAATGTTCTTTTGGACAAATTTATAGCTTGCATTCTTTACTTGACTATTGAATGAGCTTTGTATATTTTTTTGCATGATGGTTAAACCACATGCAGAGCAATTTTATCAAAGCAATAGGAAAACAAAAACACCTTCATGGTGTCAACAAAGTTGTCGCTATTGATAGTTATGAAGTGGACAAGAATGCGCAACATAGTCATCTTAGTTGTCCTGAAGTTGAGGTAATTAATATAATAGTTGTCAGTTATCTGTCCCAATGTTTTGTCATTCTTCATGCTTAAAATGTTCTTTTGGACAAAAAATTATAGATTTTGCATTATTTAAGTTGTAAGTTAATCTGTCCCAATATTTTGTCATTCTTCTTTTGGACAAAAATTTATAGCTTTTGCATTCTTTAAGTTGTAAGTTAATATGTCCCAATGTCTTGTCATTCTTCTTTTGGGCAAAAATAGCTTTTGCATTCTTTAAGTTGTAAGCTAATCTGACCAATTTTTGTCATTCTTCATGCTTAAAATGTTCTTTTGGACAAAAATTTATAGCTTTTGCATTCTTTACTTGACTTATATTAATTTTTGCATGATGATTAAACCACGTGATGCAAAGCAATTATATGAAAGAAGGACAAAAAGAAAAAGGCCCTGTCAATAGAACTCTTTGCAAAGATGTACAACTTCATGTCTACAATGACGTTAGAGTGGTTATGATGATGAACTTGACAAGCATGCACATGATATTTATAGTGGTAGACATGTTGAACTCGAGGTGAGTGCTATGAAACCACATCTAAGTACTATTCAATTAAGTAATGGTTGTTTTATTATGTAAATAAGGATAATCATTACATATTTGATAGAAGTCGGTTAGAATAGTAGTGAAGTGTAATTAGCTAGTATACATAGATTATGGAAACAAGGGAGAACATATAACTTACATATGGAAGCTTAGAGCTTAGTTGTAATAGAGTGTTTTATAAAAGCACATACAAAAATTGGTTTGTTCCAAGACATAAGACATTACATACAGCTGTCAAAAACAATATAATGTGTGTTTTATATCTCAATATAATGTGTGTTTTTTTGCTTTTGTAGACATTTATTGATAAACTCCAAGAAGGGGATAAAGTTGAGGTGTTGGATCCGTTTGATGGTTTTGTTGTGGGAATTGAGTGGATTCACTCACTATCTATTGTACATGGAGTCAAATTGAAAGGAATAGGATATACAAATGTAAGTATTTTATAGGTCACAAGTAACATACCGTTTCCTTATCCAAAAAAAATAGATGGAGTTGTCTGTCTAAAAGAGAAGAAGGGACCTTCACATGGTGGCCACTAAAATATTTAAAAAAAATGATAGTGTTAGTCGTAAGTGCAAAAGAGAAAAAGAAGGGTTAGAAATAGCAGAGTGTGGAGAGTGCAGTTGCAGACAGAGAATGTATTGAGCCTGAATAAGTTGAACCCAAACAAAAACTAGAAAATATGATTTAGGTATACATTTTGTGAGTAGAATAGAGAATTTTCTATTTGACTACACCTGTAATGTAAAACCCCTTGATTATGTTTCTCTCCTTTTGTTTGGGTTTCGCTCATTCAAACTGGTCCATTATAGAAGAGGGATATGTTTCTATGTAAGCAGTAGATGCAGAGAAAAAGGGTGCAGAAAAAGAAGTAAATACAAAGCAGATAAAGAGGTGTAGAGAAGAGGAAAAGTTGTAGAGAGTGCAACATACATGTATGTGCATTTGCAAATAAGTTACAACATAGAATTATCATCAAAATTGTAATATCTTGTATAAGAAAAAAAAAAGGCATTGTAACTTAGTTTTCTCAGTCACAACACTAAGAAACACACTTTGTAACAATACATTTTTCAAAGCAAAGACACATTTCTATCTTGTATCTGCTGTAAGAACACATTTTCTCAATAAAATTTCAATATTTTGCCTTCTTAATAGTCATTTCATTATGTGCAAATGAATGATTGATTATGTTTTTATATGTTTAAACCTCAATTAAAGCATTGTCTCATTTCTAGCACTTATAGGCAGAAATCAGTGAACAAAAATAGTTAAATAAACTACCAATTGACTAAATATACTACCAACTGATAGAAATCAGTGAATAAATATGACTAAATATAATGATTATGCAATTAATAAACAATGTATCAATATACCTACCAATTGATAGAAATTAGTGAACAAAAACAATTAAATAAACTACGAAATTGATCGAAATGATGATTAAAATTAATGACTAAATACAGTACCAATGGACGAAAATCGATGAAGAAAAATGACTAAATAAGTGACCAGTTAACATCAATCAATGACTAAATTAACGACTAAATATACTAGTGAATAAAAAATGATTGAATAAGTGACCAGTTTAAAACAATCAATGACTAAATTAACAACTAAACACACTACCAAATCAATCAAATTAACAACTACATCAACGACCAAATTTATCAATCAGATGACTAAATCAATGACCAAGTCGATCAATCAGATGACTAAATCAACAACCAAATCGATCGATCAGGTGACTAAATTAACGACCAAATCGATCAACCAAACAACAAAAAATGGTTTATTCATCAATTTGGTCATGTTATAAATGACTAGAAATAAACTACTACTAGTCACGTGACCATGTTCAGTCATCTATAAGCAGTTTTTAGTAGTTTTTTCAATCGCTTATAGTTGTTTTTGTACTAGTGTGAATCTCACCTTCCTTGACTTCCATAAGCTTAGGGGAAAGAAGCTTCTCCATAGTAACCCCAGTCCCCAACAACACTCCAAAGACAAGTAACGGGGACTTACATACCAAAACATTGTTGGGAGAGGAAACATTGAGCTCCAAAGCAGAGTCAACCAAGACCAAATCATCAGGAAAATTTGTTGGGATCACAAGGTTAGCAAGCCCAGCCTTAGTCGAGGACTCAATGATCTTAAGGCTATCAGATTCAAAGGGTTAGTTGTTAGTGGGGACCTCCTCCAAAGGTTCATAAGGGTTGGGGTTGTGTCTAACCGTGGACTTGCAGTCCGAAATAAGGTGGCTAGGTTTAGCACATTTCTAGCAATAAATCACTGCATTCTCATAGCAGACTTGTTGAGTCCAAGACCCAAATTTGGAACAGAGCTTCACAAAGTCTTATTCATATCAATGTTGACATAGAAGCGAGCAAAAACTAACCTGGACATGGATCTGGTGATAGAGTCTAAGGTGATGAACTGGCCCAAAGAGTCACCAATGCTTTAAAAAATCGAGTCATCCCAGTATTCCAAAGGAAGTCCTAAAAGACACACCCACACAAGAGCTGACTTATTGAGATTGATAATAGGATCAAACCCCAGTTTCCAGTGGCAAAAATACAACCCATGCTTTCCATAGACCCAGGGACCCAAAGAGAGCACATAAATCAAATCCTCCTCAATCATGAACTTGAAAAGGAATAGTCCACCGACCATGGCACAAACACTCATACTGCCCTTCAAATGCCATTTCGTAGAAGCCCATCTCCTAACCATATCCATAGAGGGCCGGAAAGAGAAGAATTTTTTGACCACTGCTTTCTTCATGGAAGAAACAATCATGTTGCTAATAGCTTTAGGGATAGAGAATTCAGTTCCTGAGATAGAGATCTCTATCATAGGGAAAGGAAAGGAAATCTTAGTATTCGAGATCATGTTAGTAAAAACATATTTCCATCCCTTTAAAGCCATCTAGTGATAGGGATCACAAGCACTTCTACAATAGGCCGACCAGGAATCATGGGATCCCCAATAGCAGACAGCGCATGAGAGACCCCCTGAGGACATCGACGCAACATGTGTTGTGGCAAAAATTTGGTCAGAAGAGGATGAGGGGGACTATGGGGTTCTCCCAACATAGAGTCTACCATGCGTGCAAATAATTCAAACCAGAGGAGCAGGAGAGAATTCTCAACCTTTTCTTCTAACATCTATAATATTTGCTTTTAGTAGAATATCCAAGGAAGATACCTTCATTAGACCTTGCATCAAACTTTCCTATTTTTTCTTCATCTCTCTTGAAGTAATATTTTCTTTTGAATACTCTAAAGTACTCGACAGTAGGAATCCTTCCATACAATAGCTTATAGGGAGTCTTAGTGCTATTATCTTTAGCTTGAACTTTGTTAAGTATGTAAACAATAGTATGAATTTCTTCTCTCCAATAGACTTCCAATAGATTTTCTTCTTTCATCATAATCCTTGCAGCTTCTTGAATCATCTAGTTTTTCCTTTCAACCACTCCATTCTGTTGAGGAGTTCTAGGGGTAGACAAGTGCCTCTTTATTCCATGAACTTCACAAAACATGTTAAACTCATTGGAGGTGAATTCTCCATCTCTGTCAGATCTCAAACATTTGATTTTCACATTCATTTCATTCTCAACCATAGCTTTAAATGCATTGAATCTATCTAATGCATTATATTTTTCTCTAAGAAAATTAACCCATGTCATTCTAGAGTAATCATCAATCAAAAGCATAAAATACCTGTCACCTTGAAGAATTATCACCCTTGTAGGAGCACAAAGATCTGTATGTATTAATTCTAGTATTCTGGTAGCAGATTGTTCCTTTCCTTTGAAACTACTCCTTACTTGCTTTCCAAATTAACAATTCCTACAAGCAACATTGATAGGCTTTGTGATTCTTAGTAGATCTCTTACTGCATGAACTGAATTGATTCTCACCAAATTATCAAAACTCATGTGACACATCCTCTGGTGCCATAACTAACTATCATTAATCTGAGACAAAGAAATGACCATCAACACCCTTTAGTTGATAGATGTTTCTATCAGTCCTCTTACCAGCAACAATCACAGTTTCGGACCCTTTTCTGATCTCGCATGTTTCATCCTTATACACAAGATTATATCCTTTGCTACACATTTTTCCAACACTCAAAATATTATGCCCTAAACCCTTAACATAGTAAACATCTTCATTATTAAGCTTGCCATCAAAACTGATTGAACCTATTCCACAAATCTTAGCTCTTGAATCATCTCCAAATTTAAAAGACTTTGTGTGCCTTGATCGCATCACTTGTGCTTGGACCATTTGGAGGTGCAACATACTAATTCTTTATTGCTTTTTCAATTTCAAATCCATGAGCTGACAAATATCTGTCCATCGTTGTCTTCCATAATGCATAGTTTGTTCCATAAAATTTAGGGCAATCAATTTTCTTTTCCATCCTAGATCTACCTCAAGTGGTTAAGCTCTTTTCCAAGGAACCTTTCTCTAATACCAATTGTTGAATGAACAAGGCAATTGAGAGGGGGGTGAATCAATTGTAGCAAATTAAAACATCAAAAACCTCAACAGTAATCAGATCCACACAAATTCATTAAACCTTTATTCTCTTAAAGTGATTAAACACGAAATGCAAATAACAAAAACTAAAATAACAACACCATACACAAGAGAAACAAAAACCCAATGAGAAAAAAATCATGATGAGGATTAGCTCACAAGATAAGTAATTGCAAAATCGGTACAAGGGCTCACTATCAAAATAGGACACACTATCCAAAAAGGCTCATTGCCACTGAAAGAACATAAGAAGATAGAAGAGAAATGTTACATAGAGAACAACTTCTCATTGCAACAAGGAATCCACCACAAATTCTCCAACACTTTTGTAGCCTTGCATGAAATATTTCAGACACCTTCAACTCATTGCCTTCAGGAATCCAACACTTTGAATTTTGAACTGCTTTGCTCAAATTCACATCACACACATCAATTGCATCGATCTCGCATCTATCTTGTCTCTCTTATTCATCTCACAACAACATTACTCTTATTTATATCAACCTCAACCTCAAAAACCTTCTCCAAGGTTGGCAACTATCTGTTACACTTACAAATTCAAATTAGGTTGCAACCTAAACATTCCTGCGATGGATAGGAATGAAGGTGACCCATATAAATCCTTAATTAGGACCCAAATTAACACACGTCAACATTCTTTCACAAGCCTCACATGTAGTGCTAACACAAGGTCGGCCAATACCCGCGCTAAACACCATAATCATTAAGTACATGCTTTCTTAAATCACTTTGAAACTTCCAGACAACAAAATTCACTTGAACACAATCTAGAATAAACCTTGAACCACCTAAGATCCAACAAAGACTTCATCCAAACTTGCAACATATAAATACTCCAACCCAGAACATCTGGTAAACCTTATTCGCACACTAATGCATGAAACACACACTGTATTGTAACAAATTAAGTGAAACCTTGAATTTTGAAACATACAAACATTATAAGAAACTTCCCAAATCCGCACAACCTAAATCCAAACTATAGAGAAACATGAAGCAAATACATTTCTCTGAGGCCACAGAAAACATCATTGAAAAACTAGTTCACATACTAGTGAAAATATCTCACTTTGTACAACGATCTAGAAACTGAAATTCTAAATATAGAAACCTCTAACAACCTTGAACAAAATATTAGATCTGCACAAGCATTGCATCAACATAGAAGAAACACAGAGCACATCCCAGAGAACATTTTAAACACTTGCACAACATTGTTTTCTCTGTTTATCAAATTTTCTCAAAAGAACTTGGAAACCAAGTACCAAAGACATCATCTCATCTCATTACTTCATTCCAACTCATCTTCAAACACTACAAAAAAATATAACTCCATGTACTCACAACACTTCCTCAATATCTCAACTACACATGCACAACCTACAACAACCTGTTTTCCTCTTTCTCACAATTTTCTCAATATCCTTGACATCTTCATCATGCAATAAACTTCCTTAGCACATAGTTGACATAAATGACAACACCAGCTTGTTGAATTCCTATTGGCATCAATGAAAAAACCTTCATACTTGAAACAACCTTGACGCCCTTCATTGCAAGCCTAGATAAAATATCTAAGGAATCTTTCAATTAACAAATATGAATCCTTGGAAGGAACCTTGTAAGAAGAGTAATACAAATGTACGGTGGCTAATTTTTTTGAACATATTTGGAATTTACCAAACCAAAGAAAGAGTTTTGTTGCTTCAATAACTATGTGTGTTTTATTCTATCTATAACATCTTTCCACAGAGGGTGAGGCCTAAAAAGAAAAAGGTATGGTTAGAAAATGAAACACTTCCCCATGATCAAGAAGGAGAGGAGGGATTTGATAGAACTCTATAAAAAATGCAAGGGGAATTCCCCCAATGGTACAACAACTCTTAAAAATGCACAAATTCAAGTGTAATTTTGGTAGCCTACACCTAAATTTTCATAAGCACATTTGAACAAATCATGGCTCTACTATATAAAGAAAACTGAACACCAACAAAACAACTAGAGAAAAGGGCTATATTTCTATCTTTCTAAATGTTGAGGAAAATTTACACCCTAAATGCATGCAAAATTTGGGTATACTTGAGTGAGAGAAAAGGACAATCTTCAATCAAACCAATAAGCCAAGAAAATAGAGCAGTTTCAAAAGGTTTGAAGAAATCGTTAATCGAATTCCAAGCTTCTTGAGCTCTTAGACAAAAATGTAAAATATGTTTGAATCTCTCCATCTACCCACAAAATAGACAAGGATTGGGAACACTCATACAAGCCAAATGACCACCTAGAGGAAGGCCTTGATAAATAATGCACTAGGAAAAGTGGGCCAACTGAGGCTCTAGAACCGTTAACCAAATGCACTAGAATTGATGATGATGGATCCTAATATAGGATTGAATCTACCATTAAAGATTTAGTTGATCCACCATAGGAAGATGGGGAGATAACCACACATAGCCTTTGTGAGGCTTGTAATTAAAAGGGGTGTATTTGGGTACCATTTCTAGTCTTAACTCTAATTTTATGAAGCGTATGGGGGAATAATATCAAATATGAATTGAAAAGTCTCTTGAGTTTGGTTAGCAAGCTTGAATTTCAATTTGAATTTAGGACAAGAAATAAAATTATTGGTCATTTTGTTGACGAAATATGGAAACACATAGACACCTCTATTAAATAATTGAAGGCATGGATCAATGGGGTTTTGGCTAGTGGGTGGTCTTGACAAGAGATAACCAAAGGCCACCAAATAGATTGTTGATTGATAGAAAGGTTGTTGAAAAAATAATTCCCTACCCAATGAAGCTAAGGATCAATAGCTTCCTAGGATTTCCAAATAGTCTTGATAACAAAAGTGCCCTAAATATTGATAGTTTCCCACATAGTGAGAAGAGTACCAAATTCTGTGCCCTTCCAAAATGGATGACTCGCAGGCATGTTTAGAACTAATACAATGCTTAGAGAAAATGTCTAAGGAATATTTCAGTTAAAAAATACGAATCCTTGGAAGGAACCTAGTAAGAAGAGTAATATAAATTTGTGGTAGCTAATTTTTTTGAACATATTTGGAATTTACCAACCAAAGAAAGAGGATTATTAATTCAATAACTAAGGTTTTTTTAATTTTATCAATAACATCTTTCCATAGCACAGAGGGTGAGGCTTGAAAATAAAAAGGTATGCTTAGAAAATGAAACACTTCCCCATGATCAATTCATTTCAATTTGGGAAGAAAGGATTTCCAATAACACTCAGTATTTCTCCATTAAATGCATGGACTAGAGGCTTAACAAAAGATATCCAAGCACTAATAGGCTTTTCTGACAATATTTTCTTCCTCAATAAGAGTGAGAACAAAGTTATTAGCAAAATGAACACTAACCAACTATTGGGAAGAGTGGGGAAGGGTTATCCCCTTGACCAGAGATTGTGAGTTGCATGATCTGGGAGGTAAGAAAATCCTTTAGCAGCAAGAACATAAAGTGTTAGGGTAAGAGGGAAACCTTGATGAATGGACTTGTGAAGCCCAAGAGGAAAAGATTGTTATCCATAAATAATGATGCAAGATGAAGAATCCACAAAAAACACCTCCATTGAAGAATCAAACGAGGTTTGAATCCAAGTTCCCCAAGCATGGCAAGAATAAATGACCATTCAATGTAGTCATAAACCTTAACAAAGTCAATCTTGAGAAGAGTGGTAGGCTACTAAAAGCAATGAGCACATCCCATTCTTTCCCAAAAAGAAATAATATTATCCAAACTAAATAATGATTTAATAAAACTTGTTTTCTCAAGATGAACAAGTTGAGGAATGAAAGGGTGGACCTTGAGAGCTAGAGCTTTGGTGATGATTTTGCAAGAAATTTCCAATAATTGATTGACCACAAGTTACTAATTATTTTAGAATCACCAACTTTAGCTACCAATTTAACATTCTCTTTGTTGATTAATTTCTTAGGGACTTGTAATGAAATGCTTCAATAAAGACCTTATAATGGTCATCTCCCACTATATCCCAAAAAGATTTATGAAATTCACAAGGGAACTTGTCTAGACTAGGAGCCTTGTCTTTAGACATTGATAATGCAACTTCCTTTCATTCTTCTTTAGTAAGAGGATGGTCATAAATAATTTGTTGGGAATTGGAAACCTAGTAGGGGACCACATCAAGACATTATTGTAAAGAAACAAACTGAGCTGGATTATACTCTTGGGTAGCAATAACTTGTTCATAGTGTCAGACAAAAGATTGAGAATACTAGGAAGATATTTCAAGAGCTACCACTCTTCTCTAATTTGTTTTATGGATTGACAAGAATGAAGAGCATGCAAGGCCTCAAAATAGTCCTTCAAAAATTTGTCACCAATCTTGAGAGTTAGTGAAGCTTATCCTTGATTTGAGCCCCCTCATTATATGAGCATTTGCAACTTTTTTCTGGTGGTGCAGCTGAGCCATGAAGTTGGGTGGTAGAATCAAATTGACCTTGGGCTCAACAACTCACCATTCAATACAAAACCGTATTGGAAAGTGTTGGAATTATGGAGCCTTGCAACATGAGCATGAAGTGCATATGGATTGTGTTGGTTGTTCCTATGTTGTCATTGATGTCAACATGGTGGCAACTATATGGGAAGCTTACTTAATTTACTAGAAGCTATTCTCAACCGAAAGTGTTCTTTACTGATGAAACAGTGCATTGGTATTTGAGTCCAGAATTCACCACAAGAAAAGATATGACTCTGATATTGTAACCATATTATTATGACTCATTCAGATAGCTATTTCCAGGATCTTGAGAAGTTTTGAGTTGAGAGCAGAAAGTTATCATTGACAGAGTTTAGCTATGTACTCTACAGTTCTTTCTTTGCTCAGCATATCTATGTGGGAGACTCCGCATTTTCTTAAGAAGAACATTCCAATGTTGCAGTTCTAATGGTAGTCTCTTTGATGTTAGTGTGATGGGAAATTGTAGTAATGTCGGATCTGGAAGGTTTTTGCTATGAGAAGTGTATGGTGGTTTGGAGTTTTTGTGTTTCGGTCCTAGCCTTGGCCGACCTAACATATGTCATGCATAAGAAGATTAAATATACTTTGTGAATGTTTTCTATAGATCTTCACTAACTTGATATGTTGCACTACATGAAAAATGTTCTAAATCTTATATGGTGCCGACAAGAGATTTTTTGATTATTTTATCTTCATCTAATTAGGCCGACCTAATTGATGAATAAGATATACTTGCATATATATGTAAGACTCGTTGAAGGAGATATATACACATATGAGAGGTGAATGGGTGTATGAGGTAAATGGTATGTGGAGAATATGGGAAGGAGAAAGAAGAGAGGTATGGTGAATTGTGAAGAGAATTGAGTACTATTTGGATATGCGAGCCTAAATGATTTATCAGTTGAGGATCAAAACAAAATTGTTGAGCGACTGTTGAACGTAGCATTACTTCTTATTCAGAGCTTCATTAGAACTAAACCCTGCACATAGAAGGTGTATTCCATTAGTTCATACTTTTGGCAGTGAGCCATAACTTTTGTATCTTGTTGGTTAGCCATCTTTTGTATTCAGGTTGTGAGCCTTTCAAGGATAATGAGTCCTGGCAGTGAGCCATGTAATATCTTGTATTCAGGTATAATATATTGTGAGCTAATCCTCACTGTGTTTTTTTCCCATTTTGGGTTTTTCCATGTAAAAATCTTGGTGTTTATGTGTTGGAATCAAGGAACACTGAGAAGGGGGTGAATCAATGTTCTACAAAATTTAACTTTATTAACTTGATCTTTGAACCACTTATAGCATTAAACCAAAAGAAATATGCAAGAACATAAGGCGATCAACCACAACACCATAACACAAGGATTTTTACGAGGAAACGCTGTTAGGGGGGAAACCACGGTGGAGGTTAATCCACAATTTGAGTATACTCAATATAAGTGTTTACAAATGGAATGCACATGCATTCAGGCACACTGCCTAGAGCTCACTGCTCAAATACAAAAGGCTTTATGCCCAAAAGAAGACTCGCTGTCTTACAGTCATATCTAGAAGACAACTAGAATGGATGAACTATGAGATAGAATGTACTAATGCTTATTATAGTTCCGATTAAGCACATTGTTCGCATTCTTCACATTTTATCTGATTCTACTCTTGAAACTCTATCTACTTTAATTTGAATTACCAATCTTTGTTCTTCTCAAGTGAAACTATGTATAATCGATCTATATTCCTTCTAACTCTCACGTCATATATCAAAAGGATATGAACAATCAATTATATATATATCCGCCACTAGAGATTAGAACAACTACATGTCAGCTTTTATAAAATAAGAAACATGCACAAACTGTCGGCCCAATCCATATACAATTATCAATGTGAATCAACCAATGTCAGCCAAAACATAGTAAGGATCCAAAACAACATGTCTCAAACATGAAACACCTTAAACAATTATGCCATGAAGATCCACAACACGCTACACTCATCTAGTCGGCCTTTCTGCACTGTTAGACTGAAAATCAATACACCGGATCTTCTAACTTGCACACCAATTAGTGCAAACCCTGATGATTCAAAGATAAGATAGTTCATACATCAGACAACCTTCCCTAAGATCCATAACACAAAATGATAACAGGAAATTACATATGATTCAATATGCACAACTATGTCGGATGCCCTGTTTTAGTTTTGACAGATAACACAAATCTTCAATCTGACTTTTGGTATAAGAAATTACTGAGATGTGGATGGAGTTACTGACTAGGGTTGCCATCAATGACAACACCAGATGACTTGTGCAGTGTATCTAGCCAACAATCTTCCCCTTTGGCATTGATGGCAACACTTAGTGAAAAATGACTAAGTGTCGGAATCAGTACCAACATGAATACACTGTAATCCTCAAAAATTCAAAAAACAAAATTATCCACAACTTCCCCTGAGATGAATATGACATTTTTCACTGTCCCACACTCCCCCTTTGACATCAATGGCAAAGATGGGAATCTGCATACCAAAAATCATACAAAACTGTATATGTACAAGCATGCTTTTCTAACTTACATGGACTTGAATATGTCTGCAAAATTGTTCTTCAACAGGCTTAAACTAGTGTCCCAACCCTTTTTGAGACTCTCCAAAATAGTCATGTGACCACATAATAGGTAGGATTGCATCTCTGTTGACTCAAGATTTGTTGGATCACTGACAGCCATAGCATCCTGTGCTTCGTTCAATGCACTAAGCATTGTCTCCATTTTAGGACCAATTAGTCCTTTGAGCTCACATACCCTTTCAACAATTTTGTCTTTTTCATGCTTCAAACTTTTAATTTTTTCAAGTAGGGATATGATTTGACCTTCTTGCTTACTCATAGAAATGGTTAGAGGATCGAAGGTTTGAGAAATATCTGCTAACTGTTTCTCATATTCCTTAATTTTCTTCTTAGTGACCTTAGTGAATTTTGACAAGGATAAGCATGACTTGTAGATATTTCCACCCTCAAATAATGCACCTTGAATGTTCTTTTCACAAATAGCTAATAATGATTTATCATTAGCAATCATACACTTCAATCTACTGAACCTATTTGCATCAAATTCTTTCTGGACCTTATCCTCAGCTGACTTTTCAAGAGACTCAAAGTGAGTACTTACAGAGTTGATAAGTTTCTTCAGCTGACCAGAGGGAGAATCGGATGAGTCTTTGACATGTGTGAGAATGATCTTCTCCAAGATACCGGATGCAAGACTTAGCAGCTCACTGTCCTCAATGTGAGATCTCAATATCTCTTCCCTTGCCTTGGTCTGAGAAAATGATGCCACCTTCAACTTCTGAATAGGAGATAGAGTGGCCAAGTTGATAGGACCTTCAACCAATTCAGGGTCAAACTCCTCCTGTTGTTCTTCTAAAAACTTCTTTATCGCCTTTGCAGTGTCTCTTGCTTCCATAGCAACTTCCTTTGCCTTAGCCTTCTTTTCTTCAATCTTAGATTCTTGCTTGACTTTGGGAATCTCTATTTCTTCAGCTGACATATCTTTAGGAGCTTCAGTCTCCATGGGATTTTCAGTATCTTTCATATCCAGAGGATTCCGAATGTCCTCAATTGTGTCTTCTTTCACTTCTTCAATATTAGCCCGAACATCTTGAAATTCCAAACCAGATGGAACATCTTCATCATGAGTTCCTTCGGAGACAACGTTATATCTGTTCTTCAACAGAACTACCTTAAGAATTTTCTTAGTGTCTTTTACTACTTCCTCAGTCTCCCTGATCATAAGCTTATTCACCCTTGATTTGCTCTTAAGATCTTTTTTAGCATCATTGAGGATTTTCTTCATTTCTTCTATTGACATTACCAGACATAGATTGGCAAGTATGAGTTCTCTTATTCGTTCATCTTCAGCTCTTGCATTTACTCTCCTCATCTCTAAGACTTCATATAACCTTGTTTTCATAGTCTGTGAAAGAAAATTATTCTACGAACCTTCAATTTTGCATTAATTTCCTCCACAAGTGTTCCCAAAATATCTATAGATCATTAATGCAATCATTGCAATTTGCCACATTCCGGTACCAACTATTGACAAGGGGGGTAAAATATTTTCTTGAGAGCTCCCCCTAGGCCAGAGGCCTTAAACTAATTCCTGGAGGAATTTTCAATACCAGATTCCGGTGCTGATTCATTTCCTGCATCAGAAACACTCTTCTTCACCCATGTCTTCTTCATTTGATTCTTGATCTCATCCATAGTAACTTTTCCTTTTCCCTTATCGTCCTTTTGCATATTTTTCCCTTTGTTTACCGGACCCTTCCTTCTTCTACAGAATCTTGCAATGTGACCGGATTTGTTACAATTATAGCACACAAAATCTATTTGTCCAAACCAGTTATTCCATTGATTTTCTCTTGATCTGCACTAGTTAGCAATATGGCCAAATCTATTGCAGGCATAACATCTGACATTTCTATTGAAAAAGTTGTTTATCATATTTTTGTATTCAATTGACTTATGACCATACTTATTGTAATTGAAACACTGACCAGAAAATGATAGACCACTTGGATTGACTCTACTTCTACATTGAGCAGCCATATGACCAAATTTATTGCAAACAAAACAGTATCCATTGAACTTTTGAGCATTGGGTTGTCTTACTGGATACCTTCTAGCTTTGCTCGTTTGATTACCTAACCTAAATTTCCTTTGACCAGATCTGGAGCTTTCTCCTTTCACATATCCAAGACCCTGCTTGTCACTTCCAATCTTCTAACTTTGAATTAGTTCATCAAACTTAGTTGAGCTAATCTTAAACTTCTCCTTGTATTCATTTGTATTAGCAAGTTCATCCCTGAGAATAACAATCCATCTTTCAAGCTCTTCTTCATTATTTTTGGATTGTTGCAATTCAAGCTCCAGCTAATTGAATCTTTTGCATTCATCAAATCTTTCTTTCAAGGACTAAGTAAGATTCTCTTCATTATTCTTTCCCTCTTCAATCTCCTTGGTGATCCTCATCACAATAGATTCCATCTCATGCTTTAGGACAACATTATCTCTGGTGAGCTTTTCACATTCTTTTGTCTTTTCCTTCAAGGCTTGACTTAGGTGTTCATCTTCCATGCTTTTACTTTCTTTCTGCTTGATCTAATCGCAAAGTTCCTTTCTCTTTTCCTTGGACTTATTGATTTGATCTTTCAATGACTGAATGAATTTCTCAGCATTCATGAGGCTTGCTTGCAATTCTCGAACTTCAAAGTTGGATTGATCAAGATCATCTAGTGCCACCAAAAGTTGTTGATAAAGACTGTTGGAATCCATTGAATCACCTTCCCAGATCTTCCCCAAGCTATTAAACTTCTTCTGAGGAACTAGGCTCTGATACCAATTGTTGGAATCAAGGAACACTGAGAGGGGGGGGGGGGTGAATCAATGTTCTACAAAATTTAACTTTATTAACTTGATCTTTAAACCACTTATAGCATTGAACCAAAAGAAAGATGCAAGAACATAAGGCAATCAACCACAACACCATAACACAAGTATTTTTATGTGGAAACCTTGTTAGGGGAAAAACCATGGTGGAGGTTAATCCACAATTTGAGTATACTCAATATAAGTGTTTACAAATGGAATGCACATGCATTGAGGCACACTACCTAGAGCTCACTGCTCAAATACAAAAGGCTTTCTACCCAAAAGAAGACTCACTGTCTTACAGTCACATCCAGAAGACAACCGAAATGGATGAACTATGAGATAGCATCTGCTAATGCCTAATTATAGTTTTGGTTAAGCACATTGTTCGCATTCTTTGCATTTTGTCTGATTCTACTCTTGAAACTTTGTTTGCTTTAATTCGAATCACCAATCTTTGTTCTGCTCAAGTGAAACTGTGCATAATCGATCTATATTCCTTCTAACTCTCGCATCATATATCAAAATGATATGAACAATCGATTACGTATATCCGCCACTAGAGATTAGAACAACTGCATGTCGACTTTTACAAAATAAGAAACGTGCACAAATTGTCGGCCCGATCCATAAACAATTATCAATGTGAATCAACCAATGTCGGCCAAAACATAGTAAGGATCCAAAACAACATATCTTGAACACGAAACACCTTAAACAATTATGCCACGAAGATCCACAACACACTACACTCATCTAATTGGCCTTTATGCACTATTAGACTGAAAATCAATACACCAAATCTTCTAACTTGCACACCAATTAGTGTGAACCCCAATGATTCAAAGATAAGATATTTCATACATCAGACAACCTTCTATGAGATCCACAACACAAAATGATAACAGGAAATTACATATGAGTCAATATGCACAACTTTGTCGGATGCCCTGTTTTAGCTTTGACAGATAACACATATCTTCAATTTGACTTTCGATATAAGCAATTACTGATATGTGGATGGGGTTACTGACTAGGGTTGTTATCAATGACAACACCAGATGGCTTGTGTAGTGTCTCTTGCCAACATTATGTGCGTTGATGCATTGACTTGCTTCCATGTTCTCTCTTGTTGATTCAGTCCGAATTGTGATAATGTTTAGATGGATTTTATGTGAATGGTTTTATGGAATATTGATTCACCCCCCCTCTCAATATTCCAGAAATTCAACAGAAAGTGGTTTGAAAGGATAATTAGCAAAGGTTCCACTAGAAAGGAATAACAACTAGCAAAGGGAAAAAAATTGAATGACCTGACATCATGGCATGATCTAGCCACCTCAAAACTCTATAGGCTCGGCTCATAAATTACTCCAAGCGTGTCACATCATATGATCTTGGTGACAACCAATATTGGGATCAAGAGCCCCAATTTATTGCACATGCAAAACTAGGCATCTCTTTCACTAGATGTCCAATGCATATGCAAGGCCTCACATTTATTATAGTTTATTTCAATCATATCAAATTTCTACATAAAACCTAAGTGGTGGCTTGTATTGAATTAGCAATCCATCTCTAGAGGAAATATCTCTCAATGACACCACATGAAGAATAAACATTAATAACACCAAAATAATGATTATTGATGTTGAAAAGAGTCCATAGTGCTTGGTTGGTGGGGTCATATTCTTGATCATTTAAATGTTGATGTTATGTACGAGATAGAAAGGTGACAACACCACCCTATCCACCTCATAATGACTACATGGAACATGATTGGAAGGCCAAATCATATGGCAAGTAGAAAAAAGTTAAAAAAGAAAAAAATTAACCTCTTATAAACCGAGAATGTCTAAACTTGGGAATTGAACATCAAGAATAGAGTATTTTCGTGGGATGTCTATTAAACTCTAGACATTCTAGGAAATACAATTCATAAAGAAGTGTCAAGTGGTATCTCCTTGTTATTCAACTCATCCAGAGTAGAATAACTATTCTACAAAATAACTTCCTATTTGGAAGCGGATACTTGCTATTGTTTTGTTGGCATAAATTCTCCTTCCTCCAATCACCTTGGCAAACTATGATATCTCCTTTGTCTAGCAAGAAGAAGGGACGCATGTTGGGCATTGATGATATTCGATCGAGACAAGGTTGATACTGCGAGCATAGTCCAAACAACTTTCACCTCACTAGATGTCTCCCCAAGGGATGAGGGTGCAACTTTACTTGAAACTAGAGGTTTTGAAATATTTTTTGAATCTTGGTACCCAAAGTTGGAAGGCAAAGGGGAAGGCTTGTTGATACCAAGGTTATTGGCTTTGCGGTTAACCACAATATACTAACCTTCCTCTTCTTTTTGCAAAAGGTGGCAAACTAAAAGAGGGTTGTGCAGAGGCCTTTGGGCGTGGGGAAGCCAAATGATAATCCTGAATCTTGTGTTCTAAGGATTGACACTGATACATGTGTTTGAGAGATTGATATAAAGGACATGTTGGGTGTATCTAGTTTGACCAACTTGGATATCAATAGAGTCTTTAAGGCCCTTGGATAAGTCTACCTCAACACACACCTACCATTGGGGATGAGCTTAATAAAATCGTTATGGTTCAACGCACATCATTAAGCCTAAAGAAGAGGCTATGTGGCTCAAGAAGTTTCTTCATGGCAAAGGTAAACCAAGGAACTCAACCCAAATATGGACTCAAAAAGACTTGTCGTTAGAGACAACAAAGTCTCTAGTTAAAGGTTTGAAAACAATAAATGAGGAACGGACAAGTCAAGGTCCATGGTTCAATATAGCCTTAGCATGACTAGCTTCAACAAAGTGAAAAAGAAAAAAATATTTTGGTAAGATTTCATATGGCTGCAAGGCAAATCCCATTCGGGGTCCAGACCTTGCTAACCCAGTCTTTGAACATGCTTTCGAAGGAGACCCTACCTATGTCTCTAACCAGCAATATGTACGATCAATTTTCTGAAATTGGAAGAACAATATTATGTCTCAGAAAACATACCTCGTGACACCTTCAACAAATTTGTGGGATCATTTGGGTGGGGGTGAGTATTTTTTAAAGTGGCCAACATTACATCAATTATTACTTCTTCTTAATCAAACATTTAAATAGTCAACTCTAGTAAAATCCAACGGCAAATAACTGCTTCCAACGATGGGCTAGAAAACGTGTTCGCTTGCTACACCGTTAAGAATATTGTAGTAGGTGGAGTATGGGAGAAGGGAGGGATGAATTAGGAAATGGAACATCTGGGTAGCGTGGAATCACTATCTTTTGTACAGTGTGAAACTATATTAGAATGCCCAGATATTCAGAATTCAGACTGGATTTGTTTATGTTCTACACAAGACAGACATATACACAACAGACGTGCATTGAATAATAGATATAGATTGAATATAGGCATTGAATAATAGATATAGATGTGCATTGAATCATAGATATAGATTGAATATAGGCTTGAAGTTCAGAAGTGAAATTCGGACACTGAAATACTATGGGAAATGCACTGAGGCGTTTATATGAGGAGTGCTACAATCCCAGACCTTTTGAAGGAGCTCATGGAGCGGGTCCTGGTACTGCTGGTTTCGATGCATTGGCTCGTGATCTCTTTCAATTTGAAAACACTGGCCAGGTATTCTTAAAATTGACAGCAGAGATCTTGTTTTCTGCTCTGTTTTTCGCTTTGGTTTGTTTTTGTTAATTAAGCTGTCATTTTCTCTTAATAACAACCTGATTACCCACAAGATGGAATTATGCCATGCCTTTGGTTTTCTATTGATTTTGGGATTTGGGTTAGTATTTGGCTATCTGCTTTCTACTTTCCTTTGGTTTTTTGAGTTTTGGAAATTCAATTATGTTAATTATTATTTTGTGATCAATTTGAGAGCTGGTTTGTCAAGTTTTATCTCCGGATCTGATGCCTTTCCACTCCCTTTTTCTTCTTCTTTTATGTATGAATAATATAATGGTGCATAATAATCCAAAACAAGTTTTGTCTAATTTTCTGATAGAGTAAGAACGCATTGGCATTTTCTAATTGATTTTTTGGTTAGAATTACATTTTACGAGTTAGTTTTGATATTCGGGTTTGTGTATTGTTTAAGGTGCCAGAAGGATTAAGCCAGCACGTAGACTCTTCAAAGAAAACACAGGCTACGTGGTATCGTTCTGCTTCTCTGAAATTAATAGTTATACATTGATATGAATAGGTGCAATTTGATCACAGTCTGTTTATTATTTTCAAACTTTGAATGCAAAAGTAATGAAGTTTTAGCATCTCAGATCAAACTCAGATCTGCTGTTTTCAGGTAGAGCCATTTAATTTCTCAAAAATTAAGGGAAAAAACCTCTGTTATAGTTGTTTGTATTAGCGAATCCCTTTCGCATTAGCCTTGTGTATAGAGAATTGTGAAATTTTCTAGCCTTTCATCTTCCTTGGGCCTCTGGCTGTAGCAAGTCTATTGTCCTCCTGCACAGAGGGTGGGAAAGCCCTCTCTCTGGCTATTTACCCAGTGGTGAGACCAGTGGATTTTTCCATTCGCATTGCTGGGTTGTTTCTTTTGCAATCATGTGTTATCTACAGGCCACTAGTGTTGTCCAGCATTCTGTCTCAGGTGTGTATCCTTTACTGGAAATGTCAGCCGCAGCTAACCTTTAAAGTAGGATGTCCTGATAAGTATGGGGTAGTATTTGGAGCCTCAGCCTTAACAACAACAAAAGATCATAGTTCATCGTAGAGAACTGCATAATCTTGTTCTTTCCTCTCTCAATAGATTTCTACCATCTGATTCTGCACTGCTTGGTAGTTGATTTCAGTATATCCTTTGCCTAATTTTGTATCATCTGCTGGAATTCTATCTGAAAGCTTTCATTTATTAGTACACATTATTGTCCATAAATTAGTTTTTAACAGTTAAACAACAGTAATCTTCGCTTGAGTTTGATTCCTTTTACCAGTACAGAGCTCACAAAAATCTTCTAGGTCTTTTAACCTTTTCATTTGGAGGTGAATTTTAAAAATTCAAACCAGACTTGGAAGACTAAGTTTCTTGGATAGCATCAATGATTTCAGCTTGCGACATTAAACATTGTATGCCTTTTATTCTGGTTAAAAGTCTACCACAATTGAGATTACACTCAAATCTAACCATCATAGCAACTCTGAAGCCATTGCCAATGACTTCCTTTAACCAGCTCTCAAGTGGGCATGGAAAGCTCGCTTGGCGGATAGAGCTGAGACTGTTGGGTTTTTACCATTTAGAAGTATGAGATGACTCCTGCAATTAGCTGTGATCCCTGGGTGAGGATTCCCGCCTCCGGCAAACAGTGCATATTCCTGATGGAGAGTTTCTCTATAGCCAAACATTGAACTTGTGTGTCCTAATTTAAGTGATGTCTAGTGTTTAAGCCTCGAGCTTCACCGGCGCAACACTAGCATTTTCTCATAGAACTCACTAATAGCACGCACACAGAAATTTTCTTGTTTCACTTGCATTTTCTGTAACTTTCTGCTCAATAAACGTATCTTGTTCAATGGAATTTGCACTTATACAACTGGATACTTATTTCCAAAGGTACACGAAAATCCAAGCAGCATGGAAGGAGGAGCCTCCTAAGAATGCTGAACAAGCAGCAATACTTATTGTCAGAGCATTACACAAACATCACAAGGTCAATGTTGAGGTATATCTTTATGCCTAAGGCTCAGCGGCCTTCATCAATGTAAATTTTTCCCTCTTTAACCTTTTGTGATTTGTCTTAACAAAGTACAAATGAACCAGACATTGCCTTATTTGTAGGGTATCTTGGCATTTTATGGGTTTCCATTCCCTGCTGCATCTGTACAAACTCCAGAAGAGGCTCTACAAAAATGGCCACAAGGAGTGAAATATGAACTGCACACACTTCCAGTAAGACATGAATTGAGTATGAGCATGTCTTCCTGTTTCTCTTCCCTTGTGTTTCATATACTAACATGTTGACCAGTGCCACACCAGGTAGATGCCAGAGGTGTTTCAGATGGTGATACAGTCACAGTATATGTGGATACAAAAGACCCCAGAGAATCTTCAGAGGTTCCAATCTCAGTACAGAAAGCAGCAATGGAAAGGCGTGAAGCTCGAACAAAGCGGGATTATGTGAGAGCTGATGCATTACAGAAACAAATTACAGATGCGGGATTTAGGTTTGGTTCCAATGCCTTACAAACCTGCAAAGTTTCCTGTATGATTTTTTCATGAATGTCTCTTCCTTGTGTTATACCATATCAAGTATCTTCCCTCTTGCATGGACAATTGAAGCTCGTCTATTCTCTTCCAGATACTAGATATCCATAGTACTTCTATTTTACAAGAACGATGGTTTTGATACCATTGTAAAGTTCAATTTTCTCATCTTCTAAATTTACCAATTAATATATATCAATCAAGCAATGCACATAGCATTCTGATTATCTGTAGAACTGAAAGTTTAAACTTACTAGCCTTTTAAATACCATTGATCAGAATCTCATGAATTCTTCTTTGTTTAGCTTTAAGGTTAAAGATATTGCAGCAATAACAGCAACTTTCTTTTCCAACAGGGTATTTGATGGAGCCAGAAATGGTGATGATATTCTAGCTCGCAAATATCGAATTCGACTAAGGTTGATTGATATTCATGGGTCTTTTGAGTTTTGTATGTTTTTTGATGCATCTGGTTCAAGGAGTGCAAGATGATTGGCATTTTCTTCTCTCCTTGGCACATGAGCTATAATGGCAGTTCTAAATGTAAGTCATCCGTAATTGCAGGGCCAGAGAGCCAAATGCCTTATGGCAAGGAGGCAAAGGAAACATTGCTCAACCTAATTGACGGGAAAAATTTGCACGTACTTGTCTATGACCAGGATCGCTATGCTCGCACTGTAGGAGATGTTTACTGCGGAAATATTTTTGTTCAGGTAAGAATGGAGCAGTTTTCAAGTATTTTGGATAATTTATGATAGTTTACTGATAAGTAGGAGGTATTTTCTGCAGCATGTCAAATTGTGATATTACTATCAGAATTCAATCGTGTAGTTTTAGAGTCGAACTCATTGATCCATAGTTTACTACCAAGCAATTGCTTTTTTGTTTCAAAATGTGTTTGAATGGAACTACCTAAAAGTTTCAGGAAATCAATGTTTTGGGTCAGATTTTGTGACCCATCATTAAGAAGAAATATCAATTTTTTCATTATGAATCACTAAGTGTGACCTGGAACTGTCTTTGTTACGAGGTGAAAGTTCAATTTGTTGATGATGACAAATGTTGAGTTCCTAAAACTTTTAAACAGTTCTAATTAAAAACTTATCCTTTTTCCAAAAAAAAATCTAAACAATTTTGTAAACTAGTTTTCATTTGTTTTTGACTCTATTTCTAACAATTTTGTAGACCAGTTTTAATAATTTGTTTTTTTACTCTATTTATAGGAAGTACTTTTGAAGAGGGGATTTGCATGGCACTACGCACAATATGATCAGCGTCCAGAGTTTGCCAAGGCAAGGAAAATTGTTCTCACATAATTTGTCTGCCTTGAAGAATTGGTTTTTCTTTTTGAATTTGCCAACTCTGGGCATTAACATAATTTTTTATTTGATTTTACAGTGGCAAAAAGAGGCCCAAGCTGCCCGTGTTGGACTATGGGCTTCATCCAACCCACAAAAACCATGGGAGTGGAGGAAAGACAAACGGGAAGGTATACCCGTTGCAACTGTTGCTTGAGACCTGATTTCACCGATCTCATCACCCTTACTTTGATGGATGTAATAGAAGGAAAATGTAAATTAATAAAAGGGGATATCCACTTTTGCCTTTAATGAACTTGTGGAGCCCTTGAGCTTGTTTGAAGCTTACAACTTCTCAAAATCATTGTTTCCTGAATTCCAATGAAAGGAATATATGGCAACACACATTCTCTATTTTTTAACATGATTAAGCTTGCATTGCCAACCCATGAGTGGATGCACAAACACCCACTAGCTTTTACAAATAGAATAGATGATTGGACATTTATATAAAGTACAGAAGTAAAGTAAGTCAAAACAAAGATGTAAAAATATAAAATCATTCTTTTATATGTATGTTTATGTGTATATATATATTTGAAAGAAAGTTTTTATGGGATAGATTTTTTAATATTAATAAAGAAAAAATATATATTTAAGCTCACTAATAGTTTTATTTGAAGAAGGGTGTTCCTTCAAGTTTATAGTTGTGGCACACGGACTTGAAGATAGTGAGCATGGAAGCTCACCAAAATAATTTTCTAAAATCAAAATCAACCTTCAAAGAATAATCTTCTTTCTCACTATCATTGGAGCTATATCTTCCACATATATCATTGTCTAATATATCTAGAAAGATTTCCACTAGCTCCCATTGTTAGTTGTTCTATTCCTCTATGAATAGTGACATGTTCTTCTCTAAGTGAGTCCTATTTGTAGCAAATTTATCGTTCGTTTCATCTCAAGGTTGTCCTCTAGAGTTGTAATGGGGAAGACTACACCAATGTCATTGTTGATTTTGGTCACATCATACTCCTCTAAAGTCGATAAGGTCGCACATCTATACTTCTATTGCATACAGTTGATTGTCATCATTTTAGCAAAGCTCTTATACCAAAATATGTGGATGGTGTTTAACAGGAGAATTTCTATAAATTATGGATCATGCATGTGTTTCATGTATTTTCACTAAGTTGTTTCCAATCATTGGTCAAATCACCTCAAGTGCATGAAATGAGTCAATTCAGAAAATCTGCCCCAACTGATTAGGAACAAATAACTCTTTGTAGTCATAAAATCCCTTGGATAAAAATTTTTTGGGAGGCATATTTAGGGTGGAGTAATATGAAGATACTACCATATTTAAAACTCCTCAATTTGGCACCATAATTTTCTCTTGATCTTGCTTAGGGTTCTCTCATGTGAGAAGTTATTTCCAAGTCACACAACTCAGTCCTTCTCGTACTAAATATTTTATTTCTAATAATTTTTATAAGTTGAAGTCATTCCAAGAATTTGAATTGTCATCCATTATAGTTTCTTCACTATATTTGATAGCGCCAACATGTTTGCAATTTAATTGGCTTCCCTATAACAATGTTGAATTGAATAATTACCTATTTTATCCAAGATCAACCAAATGTGTGTTCTAGGATAGTTTTAAGCTTCCAATTTGAAGTGTTTCTCTTTAGCACTGCTTTGATGCTAATCAATGAATCACCCTCAATATCAACATTAATTATGTGTTATAATCAAAAATTATGGCGACTACACGGCGAAAATTTGAACTGGGCTTTGCTCCAACGACTCCTCCACTGGCGTCGTTGGCTCCTCCCCTGTCTGCAACGGTCCCTGTTGTGGACGGGTTAGGGGTTGTGACCTGCGTGGCTTTGTTTCCTGTTGAGGACGGGCTTGGGTCTGTGGTTCCTTCACCTGCCCTGAGCGTGCGTTGTGTGGATTCTGGGGTGTCTGCCAAGCCTTTGGCTTCTTCGTTGCCTCCTCTGCCTGCTTTGTCTTCGCCGCTAGCTGTTCCTGGTGGTGGTGTGACTATCAGGTGTGGTGCTACGCCCTGTGGGGTTCCTCCTGCTGGTGGATCTATTTTCTTTGCCCCGTGTGCTCACAGAAATGTGTCTGCTAGGTTGAAGGTGTCTGGGTTGGATGGTGGGAGTGCGCATTCTTTGGTTGATGCCTTTGTGGTGCCTGTTCCTGGTGGCCCTTTGGGATTGGAAAAATCTTTCTCGAATGTTGCCAAGGTGGGATCTCGTCCTTCTGGTCGGTCTCTGCCCTGTGTCAGGGAGTCTCCTGTGGTTGTTTGCGGCCCTGAGATCATGGAAAATGAAGACTATTATTCAAAAACTGGAGTGGTGTGCAGATTCAATGGTTTGCCTCCCTCCTGGATCTCCATGATTGGATTTCGGGTTCTTGGAAGCCTTTGGTCGTTGGAGATATTGAGCTCTACCCCAGTGCTCGAGGTTTTTTTATTGCGACTTTTGCCTCCCCTCTTGAAAGGAACAATATCTTGGACAGGGGTTGGATGTGGGGTATCCATTCTCTGGCCATTAGGCCCTGGTCTCGTTCTTTCAACCCTCTTACGGAGCCTTTGAACACCAGACCTGTTTGGGTTCGCCTGCCTAATCTTCCTCTTCAGTTCTGGGAGGAATCTTGTTTCGAGGCCATTGGCAATTCCATTGGTCGCTTCCTAATGGTGGATTCCACTACTAGGGAGTTTGGGCATACTACTGTTGCTCAGTTGTTAGTCGATCTTGACATCTCCAAACCTCTTTATGGGGATGTTGTTTTGTTGGTGGAGGACAGACTGTGGAAGCAGCTTTTGGATTATGAGGGTCTCCCCTTTCGATGTAGGAGATGTTTTTTGGTGGGTCATTTGGCTTCGGCCTGCCCTCTTGCCTGCCGCAAGGGCGCTGCGACTTGGTGGAAGGATGCTCTCCTGGATCACCTCACGGTGGGTTCTTCTTCGGATGGTTCGTCTGAGGAGGTCGACCCTTTGGTTGTTGCTCCTCTCCCTAACCTCTCTGCTGTGGATCCGCCTTTGGACCGTTCTGCTGACACTGTTGTGCCTGTCCCTGCACCTATTGTCGCTGCTCTATCAGACCCTGTTCGGCCTTTGACGGGAGCCTCTATTGTTTCGTTAATTGATTCGATCTCTACTGCTTCGTTGTCGTCTTCCTTGTTGCTTGGTGACTCTTCTCCTGTGGTGGCGAGGGTGGAGCCGTTCCTCTCACCTTTCTCTTTGCTTCCTGTCTCTGAGCCCCCTTGGATGGTGGTTCTTCGAAAGAAAATTTTTGTGGCTGCTTCTCGGACTCAAGCTCGTGGAGCTAGCCTTGACCCCTCTATTTTTGGGGTTGCTTGATTTCTTTGTCTTCTACAGTTGTCTATCTACTATCTTTGTTTTTCCTATAGTTCAATTATGTTTTGAACTTTGTTGTCCTTTTGCCCCTTGGGCCCTTTGTGAAGGGTACAACATCCTGAAAATGTTGCTTAAATTTTCAAAAACATTAATTATGTGTTTATTTGATTTATGATAGGATATTATTTGTTTTTATATTTCTTTTATTGTTGACTATTTATACTTTTATCTTATATTTTTTGTTTCCATTATTGTGTTCCCCATATGTTTAGAATTATCTATTCTTATTGATTGATCCTTACTTTTTTATTATGAGTCTTCATTATTCTTCCTTATCTAATTTTTCTTTATATTTAGTATTTTAGGATATTATATAATATACCTTGTTAGTTTATTGTCTATTTTATAACTTTAACTCTTAATATTATTTATTTATTATGCATTAGACAATAGACTTTGACTTTCCTTAATCTATTCTATAATATTAATATTATTTGTTACTAATATCTTCTTTCTTATTTTATTATCATTTCTATGTAATATCTAAAATGTTATTTTATTATTTAATATATTATTAATATTTATATTTGTTTTTTATAACAATTTGTTCATATAATAATCATTATTTTTATTACCAAGCTTTTTGTAATTATTTCTTGTCTTTCTTATCTTTCCTCTTTCCTATCTTTTCCTTGAACCTATTTTTTGGGGTCATTGTCCTCCAACCCTCCCAACACCCTCTCATATTTATATCCAACTCTGCTAATTCAATTTATATTTTTCTCTCTAACTACTTATCATCCTGATGATGGATCATGGAATATGATCCAAAATGTCAATGTTCAAAAAACTAAAAACACAATTCTTAATTAGGATAAGAATGAAATATGAATACCAATATGAAGTATGTGAATAATCATGTACTTTCAAAAAATGACACTTAAAAAGGAATAGGTATGTGCATAAATAGAGAGCTTTGGAAGTTACCAAAATAAGAACTACTCAAAAAAAGTATAATTAAAATGTAAAGATCAAGAACAAGATGCACAATTATCAAAAATAGAGATCGCCATTGTCTTGCAATAAAAAAATAACTAGTTTTAAAAATTGAATTCAAGTTGTGTCTAGATGACTAAAAATATGCCCTCTAAAATTTGGTTCCCAAAATGAAAACTCAAGTAGGTGATGATATCAACAAGTTGACTAGGCATTAATTGTGTCATACAATGTTAACATGGCATGTTGATTGTGTAGGTCATATAGGCAAAGTGGTGGCACAACACTAATGTGGTAGGTATGGCACTAAATGTGTAGATAGTGCATTGACTATGCAGCGGACCTATGCAAATGTCATGTGGTGTGTGTTAATTGGAATGTCAAAAATTGCATACCATAAAGTTTTGACATTGAGATTTGCACTTGTTTTGGCATTCATCCTCTAACATGTCTTAGGGCCACTAAGCCATAACTTTTGCCATTTCTTGATCTAAGCTAGTGTGATGTTTTCATGTTTGCTTAATGTTGAACTAGTATTTTTTTTGTATATTTTTCAACACCTTGACACTTTCATACTTTTAGATGTTTGTACAACTACACAAACGACTAAAAAACCACACTATTATCCCAACGTTTTTAAAAAAAAAAATGATCTCCTCGTGTGCAAACAAATAAACCTAATCATATTAGTTTCTTTATCCATTCCTATAATAAATTTCTTTGAAGAATCTATTTTTAAGTTGGTCCTCCCATTTTAAACTCCATCGCATCTTCACACTTTCTATTTCTAAATGAAACAAAATCAAATACCCTTTTCGTAAAATCTTTCCCAATAATGAAAGAATTGGATTTTTCCATTTATGAACAGCAATGTCATTATTCTTTCCTATTTGTCTTCTATTTTTTGTTGTGTAGCATTCCACTTGAAAAATGTCCATTTGATTATCATGTCTTTATTGACAACCAAGAATAAAAATAACAAATTGTTCTCTTTTATCAATGTTTCTTTCTTCCCATGCATTCCCTAAACAAATCATTCTATATTTAACATTGTTTGAAAATTAACAACAAATATTCAAACAATTCAAAAACCAAAACTTTCTATAACATATCTTTTGTGAACAACAATTATTATGATAAAACTAATTGAAACGCCCATTTTCAACAACTAATATTCAACTAAAAATAAAATCATTCTCTATTATTTCTCCATGCCTAACTTCCATCTAATTTTCAGTTTTATTTGTTGATTTGTAACAGCAAATTGATGATTCCAAACACCTCTATTCTTTAAGAAAAAGGCATCCTCGCTTTTACTCTCCTGCCCTTCCCAGACTACTGTCACTTAGGTGTTTGGTCATCTACCTAATATCTTATCTGTAAAGCATTCAAAAAGGTAGTTTTATTCCAAGTTCATGCCCCTGATTTTGTATGGAACATGCATTTTCTTTCTTTACACATCTCTTTTAAGGTTAATCAAATGATGGAATAACTGGTATTCCATAGTTGGATACTCTGTTAACAATATTTTATGTGTAACTTCTCAATGGCACTCTCGTATATTCCCGAAACCTTGCCTCTGCATTCAAATGAGTATTTCTTACTGCTCTATAGTGCCTCTGGGGTTGCGTTCCTGTGAGTTTTGGGTCTATTCCTGATGGCGTGGGCACTTGTTCCCCTCCTTTGGGCTGCGACGGGTGTAATGGTTGTGGCATGGAATCTCCTAAATTATCTGGTAAAATGGTTTCGTTCCTTTCCTAGTGATGCTCCTATGCATATTGATGCCATGGGATATCCTACGCTTGGCTGTGGATAATATTTTTGGGTCTTCTTCTGGTCGAGTTCTGGTGGGTGTGGGGGAAAATGGGGCGGGTCATGGTCTGACTTACGTGACCATGGATGGTGTGGGGACTCGTTGATTTTGTTCACCTTCCACGTTCTGGGAAAGTCGGCCACTTCCTTGTTCACACTACTCTTTTATTATGGTTTGGTGGACAGGATGTGATTGATAATGAATCTTATTATGCTCGTTGAAGTCTAATCTGTAGATTTAATCACTTTTGGGCTTTTTCTAAAATTTGCATTAGTGGGTTTTGGAATTTTAGAGGTCTTTCATTAATGGCACAATCAATCTTTATTCTTGTGTCATGGGTTTTTTTAATTTAAGCTTTCAAATTTTAAAGGACATTTAGTTGACGTTGGATGATTAGTTATGGATGTGGAGTGAGCATTCCTTCTTTTTCAAACTACAGCTCTTTTCTTTCAATTCTATGATTGAATCTCTCAATATTATGCTAGTTTGGGTGAGGTTGCATAATTTCTCTGATTTTGGGAAGATTCCTACTTTGAGGATATCAGCTCAATACTATTGATCATTTTTTAAGGTGGATTCAACCATGTCCAACATTGACCACTATATTTTTGTCCATATTCTAGTGGACATCAACATTTCTAAGAATCTTTATGGGGATGTTGTTTTGATGGTTGAGGATAGATGGTTGAGTCAATCGCTTGATTATGAGAGCCTATCATTCTAATGGTGTACATGATGCTTTGCTATTAGACATGTGCTTTTGAATGTCCTCATTCTTTCTACAGGATTGCGGGCCCAACTACATGGTGGCAAAATCCCCTCCCTAATTACTTGACTATGGATGTTTCTACTATTTCTTACTCTTTGGTGGATGAGTCTCCTTATTTTGCCCCCTCCCCTCTTGTCAGTGGATCGTGATGTGTCGAGTTCGGGCAATTCAATCATTTTTGTGACTCCCTACTAGGACTTCTTTCTAAACTGGTTCAAGCATCTCTTAAATTTGATCCCATTTCCCAATTGGTGGACTATGGGGGGATTCTTGATCTTGCTCATTCTATAGATTCTATACAACAAATGACTTCTTCGGTTAGACATTATTCATCATCATGTGAGGTGACAATGGTTGAGGCATTAGTTGAGGACTGCCCCCTCCCCACAATTTAAAGAGTTAGATAACGGTGCGTCTTGGATAATTGTTCAAATAAGAAGAGAGGTCCTCCTAAATATTTTTAGAATCTCATCCCTAGGTTATGTGTGTGTCGATTGCTAGGAATAGGTCAGGGATAGTATAAGTTGGGGTTGGTTGTTTTTCAATGGCAACTTAGTTGCACTTGTGTTGTTGAACATTTTTTTTGGTAACTATTGCATTGCCCTTATATTTTGTTGATGTTTTATTATTGGTCAATTATTCTTTTGTTGACGTTTTACTGTAACAAGACTTAAGGAGCCCATTAAAACCTATTTGCCCTTTAATCAAAATCATCCATTTTATTTATTTTGTATTTGGTTATTTTAATTGTTATATAGTAGAATTTATTTAACTAGCATATTCACTATAACAACAAATTCAGTACAACTACACCATATCCAATGTTCTTGATGTTTTAGCAAGCAATTTCTCTACTATTTTCTAGTTCCTATGCAACCATTATTTTTCTTTGGATTCTTCTTGATCAAACATTGAATTTCCTTCATTCTCAACAAATTTACAACCCATTACCATAATATCTCATTCATTGTTTTTAGTGAGCAATTTTCATATGTAAAACTCGGCATTCTATTATTGGTTTTCTTTAGCAATTTGAAAAAGAAAAGCATTATACCTTCTATTTTTATATTCTCATGAATCTTTCCCATGAACTATGAATTGAATAGAGAATCAAACATATTATTCTTCAATCTAGAAATAAACCTTCAGGCCACAATAACTCTAGAGGTTGAGTTATATTATTTTGTACTAAAATATAATATTCTCATGATATCATTTTGACGTTCTCTATAGAATTTATTTTATGTATTTTTGTTCTTTTCTAACACTTCACAAGTTTCTCTCATTACAACAAGTAGAAATTGGATTTAGTTTTGTTTTCAAAACAACTAAAAAACTTATTTTCCATTAAACTTTGTTTTGTCCAACACTATCATTTTTTTAGTCAAATATATTTATTGACTACTATGCATGCCTACATATTGACATGACCTAGATTTTCCACTACCAAATTTCCTCCCCGACACCTACATATTTACAAAGTAGTTAGATCATCCTTAGGATTTTTAAGTGATGTTATTTATATTTTACACATTACAATAATAATAGACTATATACTAGATTTATTATTATTCACATCTTGTCAATTTATTTTAGATGTACTTAGGCTAAGCACACGCACTATTAATTTCTATTTGATTTCCCATAGAGGTTGATAAACCAAAATAAGGGCTTGACTACCTTGGCAAGGCCCTATGTACTCACCCATTCCTCCTTGTCCCAAACACAAGTTGCATGACAATGACTCCTCTCTCAAGATTTTTCAGATTCACTTTTTGGTTTTGACATTTCTAACTCCTCTTCATACTTTAAATTATCTACTTTTGATTATAGTATGTCAAATATTTCAGTACATTCACTTTATTATTGCATTTATATTGTGTGTGTATGGTGGACAAGTTTGCACATGACAATGCCTCGCTACCTCTATCTCCACATCTCACTTCAAATACTACACCTCTTTATGCATTCTATTTCAAATCATTCATTTCTATTGTATCATTATCAAACGAATTTTTATAATTAGAAAAATCGTTTTTCCTCTTTACAAAAATTGGTCTAGTAGCATTAATTATATTAATTTGCAATTTATGCTACATTTGTCACAATCTTATTCTAGCTTAATTAATGTAGATATAAGTTTAAATAAGTTAAAAGCATATAATAATAAGATAATGTGTTGGATTATGATTGGTGGTGCCTTGGTGATGGTAAGACATTGGTGATACTAGGGTGGCATGAGAGAAATACAAAAATCACATAAAAACAAAGGGGAAGAGTGATAGTGTCATGGTAGTTGAGTAGTGATAGAGCAATGGCAGCATGGTGGCTCTATAATAGAAATATTTTTTTTATCATACGTAGTGGCCAAAATTAGGGCCTCCAAATAAGTTGTCCAATTTGGATGAATTGACAAAGTGACCTTATCATTTTTGGGCATTTCAAATACAATAAAAGGATCAAATTTCTATGATTTTGGTTTCAAATGGCTATTAATTGTAAAAGAATCACAAATGACAAGAAACTAAAAATTGTTGTTTGTTGGCTTTTAGATGCTTGATTTAGACAAAGTAAAAATTATCTAAACCAACTTTCTTTGATCTTTAAGGCACAATGGTAATCTTAGATTCGCTATTCCATTAGCCCAAAATAACCTATAATACAATGTCAATCTTAAACCCCAAAATTATAATCTAAGATCATTAAGGCACTAATACCATGTTAAATTTGGTACATATCTACTCTAATACCATGTAATATTTTCCTAAGTAATCTACCTAAAACAAAAATGCAATGAACTAATTTAGATAGTTGATTTCTCAATCTAAAACAAATAAATATGAAGAAGCAACATAATGGTTATTACATTCATCAACTATATGCATCTAATGTGCAAATACAAACAGTGTAGTTGCATTTATAACAAGCGCTCTGCACGAGCTGGAGTCCCTGCCTTGAGCAGGTCTGTTTGTAGGGAAAATAGTGACAATTGTCAAAAGAGGACATAGAGTGCATAGGTCTGTATTGCAAGAGACCGTCATTATAAAATCTCGCTTTCCTATCTTTGCTGATCGGTCACTTGCAGAAAGGAAGGGAATTCTAGAAATGGGCTTTTCTCGGACTGAGAATATTGAAGTCTTCAAATGATTTAAGTTGTATCTGTTTCTAAACTAGTGAATAGCCATCAATGGGATTTGGTCAATTGTTAGAGACAAAAGATAAAGATTCTGAATCAAATTCTAGTGAATTGGGAAAATTGGCATTCATCTTCAACTAGTTCTACTGTGAGATTTAATATTACAGACCCTGACAAAGCAGGGCTGAAATGCCTAATGAAAATCAAAGTGTGCTAATGAGTGTGTCAACTGTCAAGTATTATGCCTGTGTAATAGACCTACTCCTGCAACATGAAAGTTCCTTGCAACTATTGAAATATAATACATCCCATTGAATCATCTTTTCAAGCAAAATATTTTAGTTAAGGTTTGTAATCATAAGTCAAGTAAATCCATTCCTTACAAAACATATCAATTAAGGTTTGTAATCTGAAGTTTCAGCAGCAACGTCGGAACCAAGACCATCTTTGGTGAAGCAACAACCTCAGAGCCAATTAAACCAAGACCCTACCCTAATTTTCAGTGTTCCATGGGGTTTCGGGGATGGGGACGGGGGGACGCTAGGGGACGCGGGGACGAGGGGTCTAATTTTGGGGACGACAGGGGGACGACGGTGAGGGGGCGGTAGGGTGCTGAAATACATGTAGTACTTGAAAAAATAGTTATAAAAAGATGTATAAGTATAAGAATTATACATCTTTGAGACAACTAGGAGTCCCCTAGACGTCTTGAGGACACCTTAGCATCCTCAAAGTCCTAGCGGCGTCTTGGAGATAGTGACATTGGTGGTGGGATGGTGGCGCTAGTGGTAGGTTGGTTGGGGGACGTGCCCCCCAAGTCCCCGAGTCTCTGAGACGTCCCCCTCTAGGAAACGCGAGGTTTTTTTGGGGGGATGCGTCCCCGTGGAACACTGCTAATTTCTCTATAGATCAATATAAAATTTATGTTTAAATGATTTGAAATATTTCTTAAGATCAATCATATTTTTGGCATGGTTGCAAAAAGAATAAAATGGAAAAAAATTCATGCTCTTTTCTACAAGTGAAGCAATCAACTATTCCTATGAAAGAGAGATTTGAACACTTGAATAAGTTCTTCAACCAGAGTGCCATTGTCTTCCATGGTTTCTATTTCTATTTTAGAATTTCGAAGTATTCTAGATTAAAATGTTACTTAAGATGCAAACACAACTTAAAACAACTATCCAATCTTATGGTTATAATTCTCTTATTTTGTTTGGAAATTTATAAGTAACCTACATTAAAATGCATTCAATAGATAAGAATATTGTTTTTTGTGCAGTGAAATTCTAAACAGGTTACACATCTACTATGTAGCTTGATTGCACACTACACAGTCACTTGGGTAGTAATCACATGACCTGGCTTGATCTGCAGCATGTGAACTTCAAATTTTAACATATATCAATATACAGTAACTCACACATACTAATTTTGAAATTCATTTAGTTAAATTACTACATAAAATGTTTTGCATAACGTTCTCATTACAACTAGATTTACATTTACAATTACCAGTTGATGTCCACAAAAAGTATACAGCTCCAAGTTTTGCCAAGCCTAGACCCAGGTTTTAGCCAAACCAAATTGACTATAAATAATTTTAGCCTACAAATCATTAAAGATATAAACCTATCATTAGATATAGAAAGTCTTGGAAAACAAAAGATAGGTAATCACTTACAACAAGCTCTGCAGCGAGCTTTTCTATTCCAGATCCAGCTGAAGAAACATGTTAAACTGTTCACTGCTACCAGCATCCGAGCCTCAAAGATCTTTTTATTGGTTGTTATGTGCCTTACCTAGGTATATGAGTAAAAACAATGATAATAATAAAGAGCATCTTGCAATTCAATTATGATTTGCTACAAATTCAGCCTCATACCAGTGAGTACGTTTGTAATAAATTATCATTGATGATCAAGGCACCCTTACTATTATTTTTATTCATGAATTTGAATTATAATGTCTCCTTTTAAAAAAAAAATATTGTCTAAAGTTTCGAAAAATTGTTCAAGATTTTAAAAGTACCACTGATGTTATTTCCAATTTAATGTTACATTCAACTAGGGCGAAATTCTGTTACATTCTAAAGAAAATCTTATTTCAAGTAGAAGAGGTCTACACGCATGCTTAGAAAATCACTTGATTACAAAATCAATTTGCAAGAAAACTAGCAAGAAAGACCATCCATCAATATTGAATCTAGTTATGAAATAAACAAGCAAGCATTCATGCTATAGAAAATTTGATGAAGGGGTGAGACAAGAGGCAGGAGAGGAAGGGAAGAGGGGTGTATGTGGGGGATTGGGACAAAATATCACCAACTTTCTGAGGCTCATCTAAAGGAAGGCCATATAGCTACTAAACCTTCCAACTGTGTTAAGAATTACTCTGAACAGATCTGATTCTTGTTCACTAAAACTCAAGTGCATAATTGGAAACATTACCAATAATATGAGCTCAACAACTTCTATAGACTAGACATTGCATATGAAACATAAGCTACATACATGGACCCATAGTTCAGAGGGTAATCCATCACGGCCTGGAATTAGCTAAGTGGTTGTAGGAACTATTGTTGATGTAATAGCAACAATACCTATTCTTCCTTTTACAGGAGCAACAGATCCTATGACAAAAGCATTCGAGAAGTACATACCAATATTTAGATTTGGCATAGGTAAGCTAACTGCTAGCTTTTCTGTTGCAGGTGTAATTGTTGTTATTGCGCCCCTGCTTGCAGTCAACTTAACTTCTCCAACTGGAATATTCATATTGTGTGCATTTGTGCCTTTATTTGCAATAAAAGATAAGTCATTAATGGTTACAACTTACAAGGATAACATAAGAGTAAGAGGAAGAGCCTCACAAGTATTGCATGTTGGTGAGGTTACCCAAGATTAGCCCAAATTCAGCTACAAGCGAGAATCACAGTAGGACATTCTACTGCCTGGCAACAAAACATAAATTTATAGAAAGAAAATAAGATATTGGGTGTGCATATTCATTCTTTATAGTGTCTATTCCACAATGGTTTAGTAGTTCCATGGCTTAAGATAGGGAAATACATGAAATGCCAATTAACAAATATCAACTTGGTGTCCATAAATTTTATATTGTAATTGATTTATATTTCCATTCACTGAATTTCTTCCTGGAAGGCCTAAAGCGAAGTCTGTTGTAGAATAATCTAGGGACTCTCCAAGGAAGCCCCTAAAGGTTTAAGTTAGTATTTTTTTTCTCATGAAGTGGCTAGCTGTATGGTGCAGTCCTCCTTTCAACGGTTGGAAAACTACCTTAGCTTACTCTCCTAGTGCCACTAAAATTGGAGCTCAAAATTATTATGCAGATAGGAGGCGATAATGTAGAACAAAACCTTCAACAAGAGAAGGTACTATGTTGATAGGAGGCAACAATGCAAAACAAAATCTTCAACAAGAGATATAGCACTTCGTTGTTTTGTAAAGGTAGTAGCTTTCAAGGGAAGAAATTAAAATAGCTAGCAAAGAATGCCTTACCTTGAAAGTGTGAACTCCAAAACCTTCAATGTGCCTGAAATCTGATGGAATTCCCTGGTCATCAAACAAAAATATGAACATATGGAAACTTTCAAGGAACATGGGAAAAAACAAAACCTTCAATGTGCCTAAAATCCGATGGAATTCCCTAGTCATCAAACAAAAATATGAACATATGACAACTTTCAAGGAACATGGGAAAAAAATCCCATGATACACCATGGCTCCTGAATATGAGTCTTTGGGTTGGGCTTGAGAGCATGAATGACATCAAGAAACTTCAAATTCAACCGTACATATTATAAACATAAACCAAACAAAAAATAGAAACCTTACCAACATATATGGAACTAAACAAATTTATTTACAATTTGAGCCAATATGGTTGCACAGTAGTTGATCCAAATTTCAAATTTCTCCAAAATCAAACTCGTAAGTTCTATAATACCTTAGACTAGTGCACAGAAAATTTGTTTTTCTTCTTGCTTTGTGGCTATAATGTTTGTTGTTGACTTTTATCTTTCTGCTTTTTCATTCATATCCTGCAATCTTAACAAACCAACGCCCGATACCAGCAAACTCGATTGATAAAGGTATGGAGGCTTCAAGACTCCTTTGACTGTTCTGCTCTGCTCTGCCCGGAGGTTGACCTGCCCTGGTGGGAATGAAGGTGTCGAATCTGGAAATGCTTTGAGTCCATTATCCAAATGCAGGGAATGCACCAATTAAGTCCTGTTCAAATGCAAAAAATTCATACAAACAGTATAGGCCTACAAATAAGAAAACAAAAGAGCAAGAGAAAATATTCAAACAGTTATATTGCTCATGCGCTAAAACAGGTGTACTGGTAATGCTTGCCACATGTTATGTTTGCCTGCAGCCATCTAACTAGAGCACTCTGATGCATGCCACAGCTGTGAACTAGAGAACCCTACTCCCAGCGGATAACAAACACACGTATATAGCCCATGAAACATAGGAAACCATCAAAAAATATTTCCTGGCTTGCTTTTGATTGGCTGCCAGAATGTTTTCTGCAAATTTGTAAAGAGGAAAAGCTAAAAACCCCGGGGAAATATGATCGGCCAATCAGAAAAAAGGGAAAACCAGCAAATATTAGATCACAAAAATCCCAATCTGCAAAACATTAGGATAAACTGTTTATTTTCATGTTGGTGTGGTTTACGAGGATCAAAATAATAGCAAGAAATCTCAATGAAAACATTAGTCTCCGCCTATAGATAGGCGAAACTAATAAATGCAACTAAGTGATAAGGAGGATGAAAAACTCACTACCTATATATGGAAGTGTCAATTCAACAACAATAATAAATAATGCACCAAAGTATTAAATAAAAATCAACCTTTGTAAACTAAACTTAAGGTCTTATAAATGTACGAGAAATATTATCTATATGAGTAAATAATAAATGTTGATCTTATTCAATGAATTATTTTTAACTATATTTTTTAGAATATATAGATTTAAGATACTAGACTTCATAAATATAAATTATCTTTGTCCATTTGTTTTAAGATAATGTGGGTTTTAATGGAAGTTAAATGGTGAATATGATTGTGTTGATGTGAAATTTGGTGGCGTTGGTATTTGTTGTGCATGTTCAAATCAAGACTAATAATATTATTAACTTTTGGACCAAGACTAACAAGATGTGGATTCATAATGACATGATTTTGCAACCATAAGTAAAAAATACTAATTTGGATTTTATGAGTGAATACGAGGAAGAACAAAGTTGTTTCCATTGTAGAATTTGGAGGTGTAGGAGAAGAAAAAAATTGGAACATCAAGCATCTACAAAAGGCTATTGATTATTTAGAAACTTTTCACATGGACATGACTTACTATTCCATGAGGCAAATGGGTGACTAGTAATTTTAAACTTACAAAAAAAATTACTCTCTACTTGGAAAAAGATGTAATCATTTTAGGATCTTAGGTAAGATTTCAAAAGAGTAAAGACCAATAGGGGATAAGGTTACCATTTAAGTTCTACATATTTTCAAATTTAAAATGAAATTTGAAAAATCCAAACTAATAAATAAGCTTAGGTTTTTGTATAATTGTATAGAGATTAAATTTGTGTACTTTAGTGTTACCTTCCCATACAACTCAACACATTAGAATATGGTTTTTTTTATTCATCTATCCTTTTGCAAATTAGTTTTTCTTGAATACATTTTTTATCAAATGTTGGTAGATTATTGCAATTGATACTCATAGCACCATAACTAGTGCCTAGCTACATATAGTAAGAACATGGTCTTGAAATAATACATGCATGTAGTTGAAAATAATAATGTGTAGATTATATTTAAATAAATAATGCATTTTGAGATGCATCCAATTTAAAGGTTACTTTAGAGAAAGTATGCTCTATAATTGTATTATTCACGATTATATATAGTTTAGATGGTGCTAGGGGATACGTGCCTATATACCCTTGATATCTATTAAAATAAATAGTTATATGCATATACAAAAATATATATATATATAAGAAATATTAAACTTTTATTGAGTAATATATTATAAATTATGGTCTTGTAGCTTGTGTATGATATGCATGAATAGCTAGGAACTATTACATGCAGAATGTGGAGTAAAATAGAGGGTGTGAGACTCAATGTGCTTTGTATGAGATAGGAAGATATGGAAATACATTTGAGGTGCTAAGTGTTTAGCCATATATCAATGTAAACAAATAAGAAATGGCTAAATTTTTTGTTCCATTGTTAAGACCCTCATAGACTTCATGCATTGTTCATTAAGCATGGTTTGGTGAATTGCACTCACAGACATCCACTACTAATGGACATATAAGGTGGACAAGTTTGTGTAGAAAAATATTCCTACAAGAAATAAAATCAAGCACTTCCCTAAGAAGGAGCTTTTTGGCCCATTATAGGAAGAATTCTAAGTTGAATTCCCAAATTATATCTTTGATTATCTCTCAGTGTGGTTGAAGCAAAGGAAGAAAGAGAACCAAGATCAAGTAGAGTGAATGACAAGAATCTCATGCAATAAGAGTGGCGAGTACTTTTGTAAGAGGTGTTATAAATAGCTACATGTTGTGGTTTATCATTTCATATAGCTCAATTGATGAAGTCTAGCAATTTTCTCTCACACTAGTCAAGAGGAATACTTTGTATCATAAACCTTTGCAGTGAAGATGTTTCTTTTTTAGGATCATTTCAAAACCCTCACTATGGATTAGTCAGTCCCCATGCAAAAGGATGTGTTGTGGAGCAAGTGATAATCTCATAAATTAGCTATAACAAAGTGTTGGCATAGAAGGAAATAGTTTGAACTTGAGTTAGTCATAGTTTAAAAGGTGGATTAAAAAATGGAAGTTACAATTGTGACCTTATGAGAGAATAGATCTAGGAAGGCATTGTGCACATAAAAAGGTGATAGAGAAGGAAGTGTTGATAGAAGAGATCATACACATGTGCCAAAGGTGGAATTTATGGATACATTAAGGCATATGCAAAGAGAGGATATTTAGTAGACATTTATGAAGGAATGATACATTTATTTTGATAATCAAATACTACAATTTATGTGTGCTTAGAGGGGGATGAGCGAGCCACAATCTCAATACTATCATTTTTCATATATTTTTATCATTTAATTACTTTAGTGATATAGTCTAGACTCTTTAATTTGTATAAAACAAGTCAAGGAAAAAAAAAGAGGATACATGCAATAGTGGATGACTATTTAATTTACCTTGATTTTAATAGATTTTTTTGAACCATCACAATTTATAGTGGTTGCTACCATGCAATTTTATCATTTCCATTATATATTACTTAGATACAAGCATGCTATGGCTAAATATAGTAGTTGTGCCATCATTGTTAACTACAATGAAGAATTTATAAGGGAGGAATATGTCTCTCATTATTGGAAGGCTTACAAGATAGCTTAGTAATCAAAGAATGTGATCAATGTTACATGAAAAATCATGCTAATTATAGATTCTTTAGAAAATCAAGCATAGGACTATACATTTATGATTTAAATGGCACAAAGATTGATATGAATGAAGTTAATAAATGTTTTCTATAGGATGTTAAGTAACCAAATCTCAAACATGTCAACATAGTTATGCTAAAATATTTGAAGCAATAACTAGGGTCTTAATTAGTTTGCATGTATGATCAATGGTTCAAGAACCTGGTAGCCAAGATTACACAAAACATCAATGTTGATCTCTAGTGAGAATGGTTTATTGAAGGACTAACTACACATATACAATGTGAATTAGTTGAAAGGAATTTTACAATCTAGAAGAAAGCACTATAAGTTGCATTATACCTCAAATTTGTTAGGGATTTGCAACAATATGGGGCAACAAAGTAGTTATAAAAATGGACATCATGAGTACCCACATGGAACACTTTCCAAGTGTACAAGATACCAAACATGATGCATGTTATCTATTGTCATTCAAAGTTGCATATGGAAAATGATTATTCGATGGTCAGATCTAAATGGTTGGTACTACTCAAATCCTTCTATGCATTCTAGACTACTAAATACATCATGTGCAACATTACACTTCATGCTACACATTACTCCATAAAATAAAGGGTATCACCATGAACTATTGGTGTAAATTTTTTGAAAAACCCAACTCATGATGTACCAACATTTATCATGTGATATAAAAGTTGACTAAGGCTAGAGGAAGAAAGTGTATAAAAAACTATTACACAACCATAATATGCACCTCAACTGCATTATGTGCCACCTTTTTATACACCTCAATAGTTGTATACTCCTAGATGGAAAGGATACAAAGGATAATGACAAGGTTGTAGACAAGGAAGAAATAATAATCATGGTTAAGGATTATCCTTCTATAAGTGTAGAGAAAATAGCCATGCCACACACTTTTGTATAATTTTTTTTATTTGTGGATTTCATGATACACCACATCAAACAAAATCTTTCCCTAATTTGCTACAAACTTTTGAGTCAAATAAAAATTACACACAAGTGATTTTATAGGAAATCAAAAGTAAGGGCATGTGTCTCAACTATCCAAGCTTGTCCTCCTCTTCACATAGGGTTTGTCCCAAAGAAAGGGTTCCCAAATGATAAAGTGGTTAAAATGGAGAAGTATGACACACATATTGATCCAACTACATGACATGTTATTTTATAATGTTATACACCTATTCAAAGAATCGAAAGAGGGGATTGCAATTGAATGAATATCATAGACATAAGATATGAATATTAGTTATCATATACTACACTTATTACACCAAGGTGGAATACTACCTAGATTTAAGTGTAGTCTCAAAAAATTGGCTTATTATCATGGCACAAAACCGTCGTCTATATTGAACCCAAAACCTAGGAAAGTCATACATACATTAAAACCCAAGTATGAAACTGAATTATTGTTGGATTTGGAAATGAATGGGTTCTTGATATTCAATATAATTATTGCTACAAGGTCAAAGGTTAATAATCTCATGCAATATGCATGGGTTGGTATGGGCCAATCAACATTGGTATCATGTCATCATAACTTTTGCATGGCTAACAATACACATGGGAAACCATTGATTTTATTGAAGAATGTGGATATTAACATTGGAGAAATGAAATTTTAGCTTGATTTCAAATTACTTTACATACCTGAGGTAGAGAGAAAACCTACGCTATTAGGTTAATCTTTATGTTTTCAAGTAGGTGCAAATGTTTATTTTAAACTACACACAATAAAATTTGAGAATAAAAATAGGGAAGACAAGAGGTGTAGGATTGACCATGATAAATTCAAATGTTTGAGAGCACACCCACCAACTTGAGGTCTTCTCAATCAAGTGGATTCATCCCTCCCTCACCCATCTCAATCATTATTATTTTCTATAATGTGCAAGTGCTTGGCAACAAACCCAAAATAAATGTTTTTAGAAGAATGATTGAATATTTTGACCCTTTTGTGTTGTTAATTCAAGAATCTAAGCTTCCCAAATGATTCATTAAAAAAATTGTTGTAGCATTGGTAGATATTTTAAAATTATTTCTATTTCTACTTATTGGTTTGTGGAGCCTAATCAAACTTTTGTGTTAACATTTTGGCCACTTTGCTCGATGTGGTTTCTCCCTAAATTAAATTAATGGAGGAGTGTAAGGGGTAGAGCCCCTCTTGTGGGGTCTGGGGGGACTACCTCCCTAGCAAAGGCCTAGGGGCAAAGCTCATGGTGAGGATCTAGGGGTTTTGGGGGGCAGCTCCCCTAGCCAAGTTCTTGGGGGTTTGGGAGCAACACCCCCAAAGCAAAAATCACCTAATTTTAATAAAGGAAATTCGTTGCAAATTTGTATTGTAATTTGATTGAGTAACTAATTTGAAACTTCCCATAACAACAATAAATTTTATTGTTGTGTGGAAATGAACAGTCGCGGCTTTGTGAAGGATCCAATAGCAAGGCACGCATGGAAGTTGCAACGAGTCATAATTTAGTTTGAGGCACACACAACACAACACGTGAGGATTTTTTAGTGCATTTTGATGTTGCATGTTATAGTAGATTGATGTAGGTTAATTTTATTTGTATTTCACTAGAATTTATAATAAAATTGAAATTTGTTGTTTGTGGACGTAGCCCAAAGGGTGAGCCACATAAAATAAATTGTTGTCTCACCTCTGTGAATTTTTATTTCTATGTTTTATGTTTTAAATTTGCATTATAATTGTTTAATTTATATATATTATTGCCCCAATCCTACGAGAAAAATCCTAACACTACTCATGGTTTATTAGTGGTCTTATGTGTGCTTGGAATTCTAAATATTTTTCTCTGAAAAAAATCTTAAGTTGCATTGGTGATTTCTCTTTAGAAGGGGTTCTCATAACTAGTGATCTTAGTGGTGTGATCACTAATTATTATGCTCCCTAATATCTCCATGGTAAGGTTAAACTCTTGGATAATTTTCAACTTCACATAGGAGCTTCTCCTTAGGATTATCCTTGGATTATCGGAGTAACTTCAACATTGTGCTATCCCATAAAAAAAATGGTAGACTTGTTACCCTCCCTCAAGCTAGTCTTCTTCTTCTTAGAATATTAATTAGCTTTGGTTAATGTATATCCCTCCTAGAAATGGTTCTTTCACTTGAAATAATAAAAAAAACTAGGTATGATTTCATTGCACAATCTTTGGATTACTATTTTGTTATTGAGTTTTTACCTAATTAGTGCCTTCAAATTAATTCTTACATCCTAGAGAATGTGAGATCAAACTCCTAGCCCAGAGCTTTGCACTAGGAAGGATCCTTTAAAGCTCAAAATTCCCCTTTTACATTTCAATTCATGTGGCTAAAAGAAGATGACCTGGAACAAAAAATTGACTTTAGTGGCAAGAAGGTAAACCTCATCATGGTACAACTTTGTATGTTTTATTTTGAAAATTTGTCAAACAAAAAATTAAAAGAATGGAATTTTCGCTCATGTGGTAACATTTTTATAAAAATAAAAAATAATATTTTTTCTAATTTGGTAGAGATCCAATGATGTATTCAAGACCAAGGCTTAAGTAAGGATCTCTTAACTCAACATTCTAAACTCCAAAGTGAATTAAAAAAATTAAAATTCAAAACGAAAACATGTGACAACAAAAATCTCATGCTTAATGGTTACAAGCAAGGGACAATAATTCTTTCTTCCACCACTCTATTGTGGAATAAAAAATGAATTATTTCAATAAGACTCAAAGAGGGGATGGTTTCAAGATTGAATTCATTCAAGATATCCAATTAGAGGTTGTTTCTCACTTCTATGAGTTGTTCAAATCTCCTATTGATAATAGAATATCATTTTGAATTGTATTCCTAGAGTTACTCTCAATATAATTCCTTCATCAATGGCCATATTTCAATGAATGAGCTAGAGTGAATGATTTTTATGATGAAAAAGAATAAAACCCAAGTCCAAATGGATTTCCTAGAGCTTTTTCAAATTTTCTAGGGTATCATCAAAGGTGCCATTTTGGAGACTTTTGAGGAATTGTGCACCTTCAAACGAATGTTGACAACTTTTAATAACTCTTTCCTGGATCTGATTCCTAATAAATATCATGTTTTGGATTTTTCTAATGTATAAACCATAGCTCTTTGCAATACTATCTAAAATTTATTTTCTAAAACTTACTAAGCAATTTAAACAAATCCTTCCTTCTATCATTTTGTCCAAAACATGGGGGGTTTGCTTAAGGATACCATGTTAGAAACCAAGATCAGAAATGCAAACCAGACAAAACATTCCACGAGAGAAAAACAGAAAAAGCAAGAGCGATTTGCATGAAGATGTGCAAATGAATAATATTCAGGTTTTAAGAAATTACAAGAGATGAATTTCTTTATAAAATCAATGTATGCATAACCCTAAAGGTAAAACCTAATTTTGACCTAAAATTAGCTCAACTAAATAAAGCTTACTTATTAATTAAGTAAACTAATTGTTAGCTAAGTAAACTTAATAAAGTGTAATTAAATAATTAATTACACCAACACCCCCACTTAAGTGCAACTTAGGGAGACTAAAAATCATGCACCTAATGCTAGGATGAATGCATGAATGCAGGAAAGCATGAATGGGTCTCGGAAACTAGTCCATGTTAGGTACCCATGTACAAATGCAATGCAAACTAAACCAGATGGGGTAAAGGAGAAAACCACGTGAGACAAAACTCCTCCCCAAAATAGGATGCAAAAACAACTAAGTTCCATAAGACCCCCCGAGGACACCATCCATCACAAAGATACATGAAAAAATCCCCCTAGAAGAGAGGAATAAAGAGACCACATAGCCCCCATAATGAAGTAGATCCAAAAGACTGAAGAAAACACATATCCTAAAAGAATTGAGAGGGAAGAATCCTCATGAATGCAATCTATGAAGGTGAATCCCAAGATGTCTCCACAGAAGCAGGTGTGACCTCAACCAATGAAGAAGTCAAAGTAGGTGAAGACTCAAGAGAAACCTCCAAATATGTATGATCAACTAGGTCCTGTTGCACTGAAACAGAAGAAACTACATTTGTAGCCATAGGAGTATCAGCAACTACAACACTAGGTAGAGGAGATGGAATGGATGGCTCAAGAACTGGATCTGAAGTGAGAACACCAATGTTCAAGAAGCCAAATGTCTCCTCTGAATGATGATTCACACTAGAAGTGTGATGAACAATTGTAGGAACAGAAGCACCATCAGAAGCAAAACTAGTGAAGGAATACAACCGAGATGAGTGATCCACCACCCCAGTAGCAATAACCTCTCTACTCTCCAAGTCTCTGATGATAATTGAATCAAGTGTGAACTCCACAGATCTCCCATTGCCTCCATGTGTGATCTAATATATGGAAAGAAGGTTGTTCGTCAAATGAGGAACACACAAGACATCTTGAAAAGTGTTGTCCCCAAAACTAATAGACCCCTTCCTTGTAACACTCATGTATGTATTGTTTCCTATCAAAATAGCATACATAGTGCAAGGCTCAAAGGAAGTGAACATAGACTGTGAAGATGCCATATGATGAGATGCTCCTAAATCTAGAAGTCGTCTACTTGGTCCATGACTTGAATAAGCACAAAGAGCATGTCCCTTCATATCTGATGAAGTATGTAAACTAGTTGTGCCCCTGTCAAGCTGCTCTGAAGAAGAAGAATGAGGAGAAGAAGATGATGCAGACATCCTAGAAGGTAAATCAATCTAATGTTTCTTAAGAAGATTATTTAGCTCATCAATGTCCTTCTTATAGCAACTATGTTTTGTATGTCCTTCCCTCTTGCAATATGCACATGTAACCTTCTCCTTCTTAGATATTTTCCCCTTAGAAGAGGAGGATGAATTTGAGGACTCCATTTTTTGTTCATGAGATTTGGAATCCTTGTGTTTTTGTTTCTTTCCCTTTCCACTAGAAGCTTTTTGATCTGTGTGCCCTTGAGATGCAATAAGTGCCTGAGATGTAGAAGGTTTTAACTTTCCCATGCTAACCAACTTAGCTTTCTCTCGAGTGAGAGATGAAGAAAATTCATGAAGAGATGGCATAGTGAATCTGGTACCAAGAGCATCCCTAGTGGTATAGAAGGTAGATACAAAAACTGAATAATTTGGTCCAAGCTTGGAAAGAATGGACAATATCAACTGAGAGTCTTGTTTCTGAATACCACACTGTGTCAACTGCAATCTAAGAGACTTGAGTTTTGTGAAGAACTCCTGGATGCTGTCAAAATCCCTAGGGTTTAATCCAATAAGCTCATTCTCCAGCTAGAATCCTCTCATAGTATCATGCTTCCCAAACAAAGACCCCAAAGTAGTCCAAATTTGATGGGGTGTAGTGCAAGACTCAAAATGAAAAAGAAGATCGGGAGAAATAGACAAACATAATGTACCAAAAGCCTCATCACACCTATTAAACCATTTTCTCTTTTCAACAGCACCCGTAGGTTCAACTTTTGTATCTATGGTCACTCTGTACAACCCTTTGTGCATCAAATGAAACTCCATTTATTTTTTCCAACCAAATTATTTGAATGGAGTAAGGGATGCAATATTATGTGAATCCATGATGAAAAATAGCAATATATACTCTCAATGCAAAAACAATTCTCACAAAATAAACATATACTGAAATTACAATTTTGGTACAAACCCAAATGAAATTATTAGTACCACTACGAAGTACATGAAAAAACATGCACTTTCAAAAAAAGAATCGCCTCGATCCGAGGCCATATGCAAAAGTTTTGAACTATTGAAAAACCCAAAATGAGAACTACGTAGAGTCACGTGTGAGAATTTTATATTTTTTGAAAAATACGTACACTTAAATAAAAAAACGTCTACACCAGCATGTAGAGCATGAAAAATTAGCCAAAATCAAAACAAAAAAAATCTCGCAAATTGAAGGTCGGGAGCCTGAGTTACAGTCTTTGGAAGTTGAATTGCAATTTCTAAAACGCCAACGGAGAAGGGGTCTGCTATAGCTTTATGATGTCATTTCTGCAAAAAATATAAGCAGCATGCAAAAACTAATAGATACCCAGATGGTTTTTTGATGCTACGAACAAAACCGAGATGGTGAATTTTCTTTAAAATATACATAAAATGTGGATCTAATGTAAAATAGATGCCTTTAGCAACAAAAAATGACCCCAAAAACCAAAAAAATGGCATGCAAAGATTGAATCAGCTACCTAAGACCTGGAAAGGCATGCTGCAACTTTTTCCAGTGTTTTGAATCCAATGGGGATGCCCGAACTAATCCAAAACGCTCTAGAAATAAGCTCAAGGTATGAAACCCTTGAGGATCCCTGAACGTGCACTACAATGAATTTCTCCAAAAACTGAGAAGGGGCTGCAAATCAAGGCTCTAATACCATGTTAGAAACCAAGATCAGAAATGCAAACCAGAAAAAACCTTCCACAAGAGAAAAATAGAAAAAGCAAGAGCAATTTGCATGAAGATGTGCAAATGAATAATATTCAGGAATTAAGAAATTACAAGAGATGAATTGCTTTATAAAAGCAATATATGCATAACTCTAAAGGTAAAACCTAATTTTGACCTAAAATTAGCTCAACTAAATAAAGCTTACTTATTAATTAAGTAAACTAATTATTACTTAAGTAAACTTAATAAAGTGTAATTAAATAATTAATTACACCAACAACCAAATCGTTAAAGGTATTGATATTTTCTAGGAATGTATTCAATATATGCATATTATCAAGATAATTTTTATATTATGAAACTTGATCATTCTAAGGTTTATTATGAGGTCTACTAGAAATTTATAGAAGATATCATATGCACCTTTGATTTTGATGATAATTGGATTCAATGGATCATGGCTTGTTGTATCTCTCCTTTATTTGTGATTACAAATAGTTCTTATTTTGCTAATTTTCAATCTAAAAGAGGCCTATGTGAGGGATAACTTCTTTCTCCATATCTCTTTCTCGTTATGAAAAAAGGACTTAACATGTTTTTAAGCACCTCAAGGGTATTTGTTCTATTTCTAGCTTTCCCATTGTGCAATGTATGAATCCACTTACCCATGTCCAATTTGTGGATGACACCTATTTCATGAGCAATGCCACTCTTAATGAATTTAGTTATTTTAAGAAAGCCCTTGTCATTTATATCAATGTATTTGGTGAACTCTTGAATGAACAAAAGTATCAAGTTTTATTCTTCCATATAAACCCTCTTCTTTAAGAATAAATTTATAATATTCTTTATCTTCAGGGTGCTTCTCCTTTCAAATATCTAAGTATCCCCATTTCTCCTATTTTACTTTGGAAAAATACTAGAATATTATGTTTGATTATGTTCAACATCATATACATTGGACACATAGATATCTCTCTTATGTTGTTTGTATAGTCCTTGAAGCTATCATTCAAGCTCTCCTAATTTATAGATTTATGTAAGAGTTAAAAATTAGCTCTATACCCAAGACCACCTACAAAAATTATGGATTCCTTCCACAATAAAGTATGCAAGAATATGATCTTTCTTTATTGCACAGACAATTTTCGTTACACCAAAAGATCGACCTATTAATGCACGATATAACCACCAGAGTTAATGAATCCACGGGAGGTGGTTAAGCCATGTCACGAGCCTGAGCACTACATTACATAACACAAGGAGACCAAGGGAACACACCTTGCAATAACCCCCCCTAGTGCAAGTGATGTAGGGGCATCATCTTAATTTTCAAAATTTGTGTTAGCAGTTGATTTTGGGTTTGATGTGTTGGGTCAGATGACAGGATACAGGCAGAAGGAAGTTCCTATTGCCAAAGCGATAGGAACATTTATAGTTAATTATTAGTTTTCAAGAGAACCGAATGGGTTGAGTAAGATATAATTTGGAATTAAACAGTTGCAAGAATTGGTTACAGATGAACAAGCTTAGGAAGACGAACGGTTAAGGTGAGGATGGTGGAGTTGATCGTTACTTAGAGACTTGAAGACATGAAAGAAGCGGTCGTTACATGTAAGAGGTTGATGCATAAGTGAGTGAGGCCATTATGAAGTGCAGAAAATGGGAAAATAAACGTGTTTGAGAGAAGGTGAAAGAGTAGCGAAGGCGGTTAAGTTAAAAGAGAGAAAAATGAAAAGATACGAGGGTTGATTCATTGTAGGAAGGAATTCTAATAGACGGCCATATGTTAATAAGAAGGAGGCTAAAATCAATTGTAGGGGGTAGTCGATGTACCAGAGGAAGAGGTCGAAGACATAATAAGAGAGGGGTTGTTAATAAAGGAGGTTGATATTGAAGAAGAAGAGTCGTTATGGGAAGGCCAATATGAGGGCAGAGAAAAAGGATTGTGAAGTTTAAGGCAGTCGAAGAGGATGAAAAGTGACAATGATAATTGGATGAGCGGTTGATAAAGAGGGTGGTAGAGAATTAAAGGAGGTTAATAGTGAGTAGGTCGAATAGAGGGTGGTTGAAGAAGGTGAAATACCAAGTGGCGATGGTCTGTAGGTAAGGAGAGGTCGAGTATATAAGAGGAATTGCAAGCCAAATCAAGGATGTTGATATAAGAATAAGACGGGGCCGAAAGAAAGAAGAAGCTAGAAGTCAATTGTTAGAACAAAGGTGAAGTTGACTTGGAGAATCAATTTGAAAGGCCAAATAAAATAAGAGGCAAGGAATCAACATTGAAGAGGACATAATTTTCAGAAGATCAAAAGAGGCAGCCAACAGAGAAGGCATACAAGGATGGTGGCATATGTAATCTGAGTAGTTAAGAAGATAATATAGAGAGGAGGTCGAGCATAGTTATGAGGAGGGGTTGATAAGTGGGCTCGAAGGAAGAATGAAAGAAGAAGCTCGATACAATAGGGTTCAAGGATCGAAGAAAGGAAGATCCATGTAGAAGGGGAAAAGGATAGATGCATGAGGAATCCGATTGGAATAAGAGGTAATGTTGGGTGACAGAAGATAATCATGGACAATATGTTTCAGGTTGGCAAGATAATGTAAACATTATTGATGAATGAATTAAGTGGTGCTTAACGATTGTCAATTATTGTTGTCATTGATATTGTTTTGAGTATTCAATCCGTAGATGTTATGTAGAAAGATAAACTGTTAATCTAAATTCTTGCTTATACCTGTCACCATGAAATTGTATCACTATCATGACAAGAAGCCTGTTGAATCTGTGTTGAGTGTATGACTTATTTTGGTTGAATGTATGTGGATTTGGTAGATGTCTGAGGGTGTCTCCATCAATTGGTATCAAAGCCCAGAAGGTTCTAAGCACCGAGTAGATCACCGAGGTGAGGCAACTTAGCCAAGACCTATGGGTAGAAAAGGAAGGTGAAAGAAGCATTGAAAGATGCCGACGTAAACTGGAAAAGAGAGTCTCTTCAAGAGAGACAAGAGGAAAGAAATCAAGAAGCGTGATGCAAAATTCGAAAGAGAGCTAGCATCATTATGAAAATATTTGGAGGCATACAAGAAGTGGCTAGAAGAGGGAAGGGAATAATATGTTTGGGTTTGTCCAATGGAAAAGAAATTAAAGTGGCATGTGAATGAGATTGTTGAGAAGAGAAGAAGGCAAAGCATGAATTCCTTGAGAAGATTAGATAAGAGTGGAAAGAGTACCCACAAAAAATGGGATAACAGAGAGTTTTCATTTGAGCAACATGGACCAAAAGAGGTCAAGAGAGTTCTCATTGAAGAGAACATGAGAAGAGAAAAAGGGAAAGAGGAAGAAGTCCCAAAAGCAGCACTTGTGAAGGGAAATAATGAGGAAAGGAAAGTGTCCTTGAAGAAGGCACTAATGGAGACATTGTGGTCTCTTATTTTATTTGCTAATATTGTGTTTGCAGATGTGTATGCAGGTATGAAGAATGTGTTGAGAAAGTTCAAGAATGGGACCTTGAAGATATTGAGTGATGGTGCAAGAGTAGCATCCGATGAACAAGTTGAAGATGAGAGGAGACTAGTTGCAGCAGTGTGTCTAGAAGAGTTTGCAGAAGAGGTACATTGCAGAGTGCCTGAGAATGAAGAGGATTTTGTTGCTGCAAATTTCCAGTATGATGATGAAGGTGAGAAGGCAGCCCCAAAATTTCATGATGCTTGGGAAGATGTTGCAGCAACAACACAAGATGCTTATGAAGAAGAAAAGTTGGAAATAAAAGAAGCCAAAGGTGGATGCAATGTGGGACAGCAAGTAAAAGAAATTCATATTGTTGAATTTAGTTGTGAAGATGGAAAGGAAAATGCTGATTTTGATCATGTTGATAGAAAAAATTATGTGAATGGGAAAGTTAATAAAAAGAAAGAGAAAGTGATTGATCATGGGTACATAGTCCCATGTTGGCAAAAGAAAAAGATTGGTGAGGGGCAGCAGTTAAAATATAAGGAGATAGATGCTTTCGTTCATGTTTGTGCTAATAAGCAGGTGCAAAGGATGCAAGATGTGCAGAACAAGTGGAACCCAAATTTGAGGGTGAGTTGGCAAGCAAGGAAGCTCAGAGAAGACATTTCAAGGCAAAGTACATAATATGAAGTAAGAATACCAACTACAGCAATAAAGAGAGATCAGCCCAAGGCTAGAGAAAATAAAATGTGGGTGATTAAGAATAGGACAGCAGCAAGGGGAAGTCTTGTTGCAGGAAATGTTGATGAGAAGAGAAGGTTCAAAAGTATGAGGTGTAAGGAAATGACCAAGCACAATGAACAAGGAGGAATGATAGAAGGTAGCAAGGAAGATAATAGCCTTGAGAATAAGTTGAAAGTGCAGTAGGAGAAGCATGATATATACAAGGTGAAACCTATGCAATCTAATTTTAATGACAAGGTTGATGAGGCTTTGAATGAAATTTATAAAAATGAGGAAAACATGTAGAGGTTGTTGGATGAAAAGGAGATGAGAAGAATTAAATACCAAAAGAAAAAGGAAAGACAACTTGGAAATTCCAAGATGAATAACTGTACATGTGACAAGAAAGATGAGAAGTTTGAATAGAAGATTTGAACATAAAAAGGAGATAGCAATAGAATATGATGGAGAGCACAAAGATGCAGATTTGGATAAGGGAGCAACAACAGATAAAGAGGGTAATATTGGAACAGTAGTGATCAATGAAGGTGAAGGTAAACAAAAGAATGATGAAGCCAATACAGAGTTGGACAGGAAAGGGGGAGCAACAACCCACTACAATGAGGAAGATTTGTGGAGACAATTTGCAGCCATTGAGCAAGAGTTGAATGAAAAATTTGAAGGTTTGAAAATGTGTGGGATAGCAAAGGACACCCCGAAGGAGGTTGTAGATAATGACACAATTGTTGTTGTTGTAGAAAACATGGCAGACTTTGAGATGAATGTGATGAGACATGAGATGGAAAATGAATTTGAAAACAATTTGTTGCAACATTTGGCCATAGAAAAAGAGTGGCTGGGAAGAATGTTGGATGAACGTGTTGAGTATGACATTGAGGTGTTGAGTGTTAATGATGTTGAAGAAATGGAGGTGTTTTCATTTTTTTATGGAGTGTTATATGGAGATGAAAGGATGATTAGATATTGGAGATGGACAAAATTTGGTGAAGAAAGTCTCATGAGGGCAACCCATAGTGTTGCACAACAATGTTTGAAAGAAGTGGCATATGGGCCAGATAAATTGTGGAAGAAGCAGAACAAAATGGGAAGGTGAGTTTTCAGAATCACCATATGTGCAAGAGCACATGATTTTTTTCCCCTGGGGATTCTGAGCAGGGGCATCATCTTAATTTTCAAAATTTGTGTTAGCAGTTGATTTTGGGTTTGATGTGTTGGGTCGGATGACAGGATATAGGCAGAAGGAAGTTCTTGTCGCCATTTAGTGAAAGGAACATTAATAGTTAATTATTAGTTTTCAAGAGAACTGAATGGGTTGAGGAAGATATAATTTGGAATTAAGCAGTTGCAAGAATTGGTTACAGATGAACAAGCTTTGGAAGACAAACAGTTAAGGTGAGGACAGTGGAGTTGATCATTACTTAGAGACTTTAAGAAATGAAAGAAGCGGTTGTTACATGTAAGAGGTTGATGCACAAATGAGTGAGGCCATTATGAAGTGTAGAAAATGGGGAAAAGAAACATGACCAAGAGAAGGTGAAAGAGCACTGAAGGCGGTTAAGTTAAGAGAGAGCACAATGAAAAGATACGAGGGTTGATTCATCACAGGAAGGAATTCTAATAGACAGCCATATGTTAATAAAAAGGAGGCCAAAATCAATTGTAGGGGGCAGCCGATGTGCCAGAGGAAGAGTTCGAATACATAATAAGAGAGGGGTTGTTAATAAAGGAGGTTTATATTGAAGAAGAAGAGGAGTCATTATGGGAAGGTTGATATGAGGGCAGAAAAAAAGGATTGTAAACTTTAAGGTAGTCAAAGAGGATAAAAAGTGGCAATGAGAATTGGATGAGGGGTTGATAAAGAGGTTGATAGAGAATTAAAGGAGGCCGATAGTGAGTAGGCCGAATAGAGGGTGGACGAAGAAGGCCAAAGACCAAGTGGCGATGGTCTGTAGGTAAGGAGAGGCCGAGTATTTAAGAGGAATTGCAGGCCAAATCAACGAGGTTGATATAAGAATAGAACGGAACTGAAAGAAAGAAGAAGCTAGAAGCCAATTGTTAGAATAGAGGTGAAGCTGACTTGGAGAATCGGTGTGAAAGGCTAAATAAAATGAGGCAAGGAATCAACATTAAAGAGGACACGACTTTAAGAAGATCGACAAAGGCAGCCAGTAAACAAGGCATATGAGGATGGTGATAGATGTAGTCTAAGTAGTTAAGAAGATAATATAGAGAGGAGGTCGAGCATATTTATGAGGAGGGACTGATACTTGGGCTCAAAGGAAGAATGAAAGAAGAATCTTGATATGATAGGGTTGAAGGCTCAAAGAAAGGAAGAGCCATGTAGAAGGGGGAAAGTGACAGAGGCTTGAGGAATCCAATTGGAATAAGAGGTAATGTTGGGTGACAGGAGATAATCATGGCCAATATGTTTTAGGCTGGGAAGATAATGTAAACATTATTGATGAATGAATTAAGTGGTGCTTAAAGATTTTCAATTATTGTTTCCATTGACATTGTTTTGAGTATTTAGTTTGTAGTTGTTCTATAGAAAAATAAACTATTAATCTAAATTGTTGCTTATACCTGTCACCATGAAATTGTGTCACTGTTGTGATAGGAAGCCTATGGAATCTATGTTGAGTGTATGAGTTATTTTGGTTGAATGTTTGTGGATTTGGTAGATGCCTGAGGGTGTCTCCATTAGGAAGCAAGGGGTTCAAACCTGTGACCTAGGCTTTAATACCAATTTCTCTAAAGACGCTTGTCATTTCACCAAAAGATCAACCTTTAATGCTCGGTACAACCTCCAGAGTTGATGAATCCATGGGAGGCAGTTAATCCGTGTCACGAACTTGAGTGCTACAGTACATAGCACAAGGAGACCAAGGGAACACCGCTTGAAACATGCTTGACATTAAGACCTATCAAAATGATACTTAGGTATGAAGTATGTTACAAAGTGTACAATGACCTTTCTTATTTAGGGAAGGTGAGGATAGGATTAAACATGATTATGAAATGTTTCTTAATCCTATGACTCGTGATAGCTCATAATAATCTAGGAATCAACCATTAAAATCTAGAAATATAAGATCTAATGACAACTATGACTTCTAGAAGGAATCTTATATCCTAAGTAAACTTAACATGTGAATAAGTCCCCTAAGTCCCTAGTAAGATAAATTATTAGGTACAAGTCATGTATTCACACCAAAACCCCCCTTAAGTGCAACTTAGGGAGAATATTATTATACAAATGATGTAAAAAGGATGCAAAAATGGTAAGTGCTTGAAGACAAAACATGATCCAATTTCGAAAAACAACTTGTCTCCCTTTTGAAAGAAACAAAACTAAGTAAAAATGCAGGAACGCTTCCCATTCTGGATAAGAATTGAAAGAAAGAAGCATAAATGTGTATGATGATGTTTGAAATATGCTCATGTGTCTCTTTGTCCACTAAAGATGAATATGCCACAATCAAATTAGGTACATGCCCAATCAATGAAGAAGGTGAAAAATCAAGACTATGCAGAAATTGATGTTGAACAAGATCCAAAGACAAAGATGGTTTGACAATAGTTGTGCAATGACTATCATCAAAGATGAGAGATAACCCCTCAGATATGTCCTCTAAATCTGAAATGTGGGACTCGACAAACAAGGATTCATTGTTTGATAAATAGGAATCCCAATCAGGAAGACAATGAGATACCTATTGCAATGAATCACTGAAAGTTCTCAATGAATCACTAACAAAAGATGAATGGTCCTATTGAATAGGAATGATGGAATCCTTAATTAGTGACTCTATACAAGGAATTATTGAATGTGAAGGATCAATAATCATCTTTGAAGGAGAAGAAGGAGAATTTGAAGAAACCTTGTCATCATCATCTGAAGATTCAAAGTACTCCAAACATTCAAACTCCCTAATAGTATCATAATCATAGGGTATCTATTCTAAAAAATGAAGAGGCACAAAACAGTCTAAAACAAGATCATCTAGGAATGGTTGAGTATTAGGATCTCTATATATATCTCAATTTTTATTCCAAAGAGTATGAGGACACTCAGAATGATCAATAGCATCAAATTGCCATCATTTACATGCATAGCAATAACCCTTAAGACATGACCCATTTTTCAATTCCAAGAAAATTTATTACTAGTTGTACTTGAAGGGAGGACAATATCATACAAATGTGGCAACAAATGAAGCTATCAAAGATGTTTTATGATGTCATCTCTCCATTTTTTATAGTTTCTCCTTTTCAACATAATCAAAGAATGATGAAATGAAAACCCCATAATGAACTATGATAAATCTCCAAATTACGAAGACATCAACCTTCAACAATAATTAGAAACCCCCAAACATGATGCACAACTAGAAAGAAGCCTTTCCAAATTGATAAAATCTCTCTAGGAGTTAGGATGTCCAAGTAATCAAGTAGATGCCACAAATTGAAAAAACATGATAGAGAAACCCTCCAAATCTGGTATTGTTTCCAAACAAAATGATTCCTAGGTTCACCATATGGTGCAAGGGAAGAGAATACTCAACGTTACTAAAAATAACCTAGATCTCTCACTAGAAATAGCTCAACCCTCAGATCTGAGAAGGGTTTTGCAACACTTGGCTCTAATACCATGTAAGAGCTGAAGATTAGCTCTATACCCAAGACCACCTACAAAAACAATGGATTCCTTCCACAAGAGGGTATGTAAGAATGAGTTTTCTTGATATTAAGACCTATCAAAATGATGATGAGGTATGAAGTATGTTACAAAGTGTACAGTGACCTTGCTTATATAGGCAAGGTGAGGAATATGATCAAACATGATTATGACATGTGTCTTAATCATATGAGTTGTGATAACTAACTCATAACAACCTAGGAATCAAGCATTAAAAGCTAAAAAGAAAAGATCTAAAAATGCCAACTAATACTTCTAGAAGGAATATTATATCCTAAGTAAACTTAACATGTGAATAAGTCCCCTAAGTCCCTAGTAAGATAAATTACAAGGATAAAGACATATTCACACCAACAATTTATAAATTTATGGCTCTTGTGGCTCCAAAAATGAATCCTTCATTATTTAGATCATAAGGTGAGAAAGTTTTTGTGGGAAGAAAAATTAGAGAAAAAGAAATGGCATTTGGTTAATTGGGTAAAATGTGTCAATATATAGAGAAGTGGATTAGGTATAAGATTTTTCCTCCTTAACAATATAGCTCTTGCTAGCAAATTATAGTGGAGATGATGTGTGGAGGAACAAGATTTATAAGAGAGGATTCTTAATCTCAAGTACCTAAATTTGGAGAATCATTCTTTCATTCCTAGGATTTCAACCCTTAGCAAGGATTCTCAAATATGGAAAATAATGAAGTTAGGTGGTAATTTGATTAAATATGGCATTTTCTAAATTATGAGGAGGGTGACCTTGTACTTTTCTAGGATGGTGTGTGGGACCAACACACCCCTCTTTGTGTAGAATTCCCTAATCTACTTAAATCAAAAATATAAAAGTGTTGAATTTATTTGGAGTTATGTTTCTAATTTTTATTATGAATTCATACAAGATGGTGTATAAGGATTTGGAAATGGAAACCTAGAGATCTTTGGCCAAGTCAACAATTTCTTGTTCTCATTGATCTATTAACTCATATTTTAGCATCCTGGAAGGTCTCTTCAAATAGAAATTTATATATCATTTCTTGAGGTTTGAAAGGTTCTAATATATTATACGCCCAAAATTGACCATATCTAACCACACTTGACTTTACCCTATCCTATCCTAGTCATTAATTAAATAAATATTTATTATTTAATTAATTAATTTATCCTTCACCTTTATTCCCCACTTTAATTAAATATATTTATTATTTATTTAATTAATGTATCCTTCATATTTATCCCCCACTTTAATTATATAAATATTTATTATTTATTTAATTAATTTATCCTTCCACATCACCCTTCTCTAATAATTAATTATTGAGACACATGACTAACTAAGACCTTGCTTAGATTCATTAAACCTAGACACTTGCCACAAAATTCAAACTAAATTTGCATCTCAACCATCCAACTCATACTATATATAAATCTCAACCATTCACATAAAGATATGCCCTAATTTACTTCTAAACCTATCCATTATCTCTCATGTGACACTTGTCACATGACAACAACTTTGATACAAACCCTAATCCCCATTAAATCCTAGCCATTCATCAATCAATTTATCTTGGCCCTTGATTTCCCTCATGAAAATTATATAAATGAGAGGCCTCTCATCCCATTTGAAGGGATCTCTTATCATCATAGGATTATGTTGTAATTTCTATCTAATTCATCATCATCCTATCATCATGCTATACATTTGATTATTGATCATATCAATCCTACTATCATGTTGGTTTTATAAGAAACTATATTCCATACAACAAAGAAGCACATCAAGAAATTATTTGGTACAACTCTTCTTATAGCTCAATTGGAGGAGAAAGGGGTGAAAAAATTAAAAGTTTCATATTGCTTAGAATCTTTCTATTATTTCATTTGTTTCATTTTTCGTCTTTATTTTGGTATTGCCCAATGGAACCCCTATCCCTGAATCTAACATTTTCATGAGTTTTCTTTTGAATATTTGTCATAGGTTCCAAAATGACACTTCTGACTATGTTTTGACACTTCCATTCCAAATTGGCACTCTTCCTTTGCAAACCCACGCTTATGCCTTGCAAATCAATGCCTGCACTTTATATATATATGCCTATTCTCTGCAAATCAGTGCCCATGCTCTGTAAAACCACTCCTACACTCTACAAATTAGTGCCTATTCTTTGTGAATATATTCCTACACTCTACATATTAGTGCCTCCATATTTTATTGCCACACTTGTGTTTCAACTTCTAGTGCTTTTGTTTCATACTCCCACGCATACGTCTTGTGCATGTATCTACTTTCTAACATTATGTTTTTATAGGTTGTCTAATTTGTTTCTTACAGATATTAAAAAAAATCTTAGGTTGTTTAGGTCTTGCAAACTTTAGTATTTCTTTAGGGTTTCTTTTCTAACATGTTTGTAGGTTCTTTTTAGTTTTTTGTGATTCGTTGTTAATTTGTGGTCACAATTTTTGTATATTTTTTCTTTAGTTTTTGTCCCATTGTTTTTTAGATTTTTTGAGGTCTTTAATAAAACTACACATACTTTTCCTAAAGATATACTTGCATAATGATACAACACCTCTATTGCATACAACTGTGCCTTTGTTTCTGTCAGGTATAGCTTTATTTTCTATGTTTATAAAAAAAATTATGTTTTTGCACCTTTGTTTTATATTTTAGTTCCTCTATATGTAAAATTTGTGCTTCTATCTTGCATAGTATAAATTCTAATTCATATTGCGGCACCTATGCTCTATATCATTGTGCCTTTGTTTTTCATAGCTACACTTTTGACTATTTATGTTTCTTTCATAAGTTTTCCAAGTTGTGGTGAGTTCCCAACCACCATCACAATAGGGTCCAAAAAAATTATGATTGTCTTATTGCTAATAATCATTTTTTTATCACTTTTGCATCTAACCCCTTATTTTGTAAGCTTGAAATTTCTTGTCAAAGACCAAAATAAAACTACTAACATCTTTCTTGCAAATTTGCTTGTCCAAGACTTTCTTTTTTCCACTAATATAGGTACACTTTTTTTCTAAAGTTTAATGAAAAAATTTTGCTGTGTCTTTGTGTGAATGGTGTGTATACTCTCCTCTTACACCTTTGTGTGATCATAAGGATCAAAAAAATCGCTTACTCTCTTTTCTTTTATTTTCATTGTTATCCCAAGGAACCCAACATGTGTATGTTCTCCCCTTGCACTTCATGTGATCTTGGGTGACCAAAAACACTTGAATTATTCCTTTTAGAAGGACTACTTAAGTATTTCGTCAACCTAGGGGATAACCTCAACTCTTATGTTCTGGCAGAGTATAAAGAGTGGGGGGTGAATTGAAAGACACCCCTCTTGGAAGTGAAATCTTGTCGATCTAATTTAAGCCTCCAAGAACCTGATGCCTTGGAGAAGTGAAGGTGGAGAGTGGGTTACCTTGTCCTCCTGCTTGTTTGGAATTAGTCAATTTCATCTATAGATTTGGCCTCACGTACCCTTGAGGTATTTAGAGGACTCCCCTAATTAGTTTTGTATAGCCTAGCTTAAGACCTTTCAATCATTGCTTAGTGTGGTGCAAGTCTTAGTATCAACTCTAAAGTTACTCACCATGTACCTCCTTGAGTAGAGATAGAAACTCTTTAATCACAGTATTGAGGGCCTCCAAAGAAAGGGAAAAGGTGAGCCAATCATGTGCTACTAGATCCCTACCTATTGACTCTTGAAAGATAGTTTCCCTGCACTATCTTGAGGTATTTTATTGTGTGGTACTACACTAATTTAACGCACCTACTTGATTAATATAGGATTTTTCATATCCTTGGTGTGTCTTCTTGTGCAAAACGAGTTCTACCTATCAATCCAATTCCTTCTATCCACTTTTTTTTTTGTCTTCTTTCAAATATATCTCCAAGGAAAACAAGCAAAAGCTTGATCCAAATCCAACCAATTTTCTAATATTTTCATCCAAATCCATTTATCTAATCCTTCATCTATCAAAATCACCCAAACCCATTTTGCATCCTTCCAATCTAATGCCTTATCCATCCAAGTCTTCTAAATCCCTCAAATGCCATCTCTCATCCATTCAAATATTTCCAATCCAATATCCTAGCCAACCTATTTGTTCATCCATCTATTCACTCCAAACCTCTCCAATCCAACCCTTCCATCCAAATCCAATTTCATGCTCATCATCATTATTAGGTTCTATTCTTCTAATCCTCAATCCATTTCTAATCCATAATCCTAATTTCCATCCTCATCCAAAATCAATCCAAAAATTCTCTCTTCCAATCAATCATCTACCATGTCCAACTATCTAATCTATCCTCCATCCAATCTAATATATTCTAATCCCGTCTCATCTTTCCCAACCCAATTCAACATCATGAACTCATATCCTACCCCAACAAGACCAAAAATCACAATCAAGGGCAACTCCAATTATATTGATGATGATGAGCATAGTCTTGTTGACTATGATCCCTCTGATGGTGATGAGCCTTATGATGATGAAACCTTATATTATATATCCTAAAGAAGGTGTCACCCATCTATGTCTCATCGATTCCAACAACCCCAAACATTCCAACTTATTTACTAGCAACCACCTTTCCAACAACTTATAAGCTTTGATAACTCATCTATCAATCCCCTATATCAAGAACCAGCTAACACAAGCTATGCCATAAAAATATTCATGGGATTTCCTTATCCTACCTTTGAAAAGGGAAATCCTTCTTATCCCCCACTACATATACCTTCTATCCATCTCCATCCAATCCAAATCCATCTCATATTGCTCATCCTTCCTCTTACATTGATAAGGGAAACCAAACCCATCTAAAGTTCCCCTCCACATCCTATTCCCCATCCCTACCTCCCTCTTATCCCTCACTTAGATACTGAAACATAGAAAAATATGATCCTAATTCTAAATGCAATAGAACCTAGGGTCAATTCTTCCTTTTTCTAGAGGATCATTAGGATGCAAATCAACAAGGTGATTAGATTTTGACTTTCAACCATGAAGGTGAGTCAATCAGATCTAGATTTGCATCCCCTTTTGGGCCTTGGGAATTTATTGGAGTTAATTTTCCTTGATTAACCATATTAAACTATATGCCCTAATATGAAAATGCAATATTTTGACAATTAAGAACTAGTAACAAAAATTCACCAATAGATCTAAGAAAGGAAAAATTATGTGTACTTGTCGTATAAATTTGGAGTCAGCCACAATAGGAGGACTAATTCGCCATAGGGCGTCTCTGTCCTTGTAGATATATTTCAATTCTATTTTTCGCAGTCCTCTGGTGTCAAATCAAATCTTCTTGATTTCGCTTACAAATTTGTTGGATCACTATCAAATAGTTTTGTAGGTGAGTTTTTATGAGTTGTCAAGAGGTAGGGTTTTGATTGTAATAATGGATAAATTATCTTCAAAATTCCTCCAATCTTCTTCAAACCTGAAACTTGCACATCCAAAGAGAGGGGAAGGGTTGTGCCATTTAGGGTCTTACCTTAGTCAAACCCCGTGTTAGTGTTTCCACTTAATCCACAATGGCAATGTCAATAATAAAAGGATAAATGATAGGAAGGAATGATGGATCCATAAAGTGTTGCAACTCACCACCCTTCAATGGATTCCTTGTAGGACTGAATTCATGCACATCACCTCAAGGTCTTGGATATTGCTTGCTTGATTTGCTTGGAGACCTACAAAAGCTTAGCCTATACAAACAATATGATAACATAAATATGCATAAACTCACATAGGATTTGACGTGATGTTTGGATCTTGAATTGCTGCAATGATGTTCATAAATATGCCCTTGAATGCTCTTGACTTGCTCTTAATGTTCACCTCTTGCTTGTTAATTTCAATTTTTGCTAGATAGATTTGAAATGATGCAATAACTAGGTGTTTATATGCAATTGTTATAATTTCCACAAATTAAATCCTAATAACCAACTTTAGAAACTTGAATTGTAAATGATAAAGTATCGACATTGACATATTTTAATTTGGGGCTAACCAAAATAAGGGGACAAATCTGCCATAAGGCATCTCTATCCCAGCCCTATTTTCCAAAAATTAAGGCATCAAAGGCAAAGTATTAGATAAATGTGCATTTGTTTTCCGCTTGCAATTTATCGGTAATTGTTAAAATTATGACATGAAATGCATAATTTGGGAAATTAGGGGTTCAATTAGGTCCAATAATTAAAGGGGAATAAAAACATAGTGTGAAATTATCAAGGGTGAAAATTTTGTATACTACACATACACTCCCCATCCAACATTCATACCTCCATCTCCAACCCTGTCTAACACCACCATTGCTTGCAATCCTCTAAGATATCATTCTAGTCCCCCAAACCATAATACTAATTCCCCCATCCATAATCCTAATCTTCCAAGTCATAATACTAATCCCCCCTCTAGTCCTAATCTTCCACCTAATCCAAATCCTCCAATCTATCATTCTATTCCCCCAATCCATAATCCTAATTCCCCTATCCATAATCCTAATCCTCCAATATGTAATCCTAATCCTCCCTCTAGTCCTCATCCTCCACCTAATCCAAATCCTCCAATCTATAATCCCAATTTGTCATTTAATCATAATCTTCCAAGCTATAATTCCAACCCTCCAAATAATCCTAGCCTTTTGCCTAATCCTAATCCTCCAAACCATAATCCTAATCCCCCATCTAATCATAATCCTCCATCTAAGCCTAAACCATTTATTTTTTAATACTCCCAAGAACTATTTGCAAAGAAAGCTAAATCACCACCCCCAAAACAAAAATGAGAAATCTTCTCATGTCATACATCCACCTCCATTCCCTCCAAATCAAGATAAATCCTAATCCCGTAAACCTCAAAAATCCCATAGCCTCCATCTACCAAATTTAAAGATTTAATCCAACATTCCTCCCCCATCACACTATGCCAATCCTTTGATCCAAATCATGGTACAATAAATCCCCCTTTAAATAAATATCAAAGTATCTCATCCAATCCATAACATGACACCCTTCCATCTCAAAATAAAAATTATACCTTCCACTTCATCCAAAGATCTAATTCCAAATTAAGAGCGAAGTATCCCTCCCATGAAATATCATGATCCCTCTTCAAATCAAGATCAAAGCACCCCTTTCATCCCATATAATGATCCCTTTCCATCTCATGATCCCTTTCCTTCCATTCCATCTCATGATATTAACCCATGTCATGATCCCCTTCCTAATAAAGATCAAGACATCCCTTCCAATCCATTTCATGATCCTAACCTCCATCATAATCCCCTTCCTAATCAAGATTGAGATATCCTTTCCATCCCATCCAATGATCCCTTTCCATCTCAAGATCAAGATATCCCCCTCCTCCCCCTCATGATCTCTCCCCAAGTCAAGATCAAAGTATCCTTTCATCTCCATGTCATGATCCTAATCCTCCACAATGTTCCATCACCCCTATCCAAGCTGCCTATGAACCCCATACCTATCAAATGGGTTCTTCCACTTCATCCAATTTGATTTACTCCATGAACATATAATTCCTTCCACCTCATATCCCCCTCAAAATGGGCTCGCATCTTGTTTCCAAACCAAAAAGTATCTCGTTGGAAAAAGGATTTGTCAAAACATGCACTATCAAGGCAAAGGATTAGGCCTCCATGAACAAGGCATCTTAAAACCCCTTTATATCAAATAAAATCCAATTTCTCATGACCTTGGCTACCAAGATCAAGACATTGGCACTCCTTTCATCTATCCTAAATCCTAAATCCTACCATCTAAATCCAAATATCCACATTCCCTATCCTCCAAATCTATATTGGTCCCTTATATTCCAAAGCTCAATCATTCATCCCTTCCATCTTATTTGGTTCCCTTTGTCCCAAAACCAAGCCCTTCATCCCTTTCATCCATCTTCTATCCTTACATTCCACCACCCATCACTCTTATTTCAAAATCCCTTCATCCTATTTATCCATCACCTCCAATCCCCAATCAAGATTGACAAAGGCACACATATTTGAATTCTTTCCAACATCCTCCCTCCATCAGCCCATTCATAAAATATCCATATCATTCATCTTCATGCACTCATACCATTGCTCTTAGAATTAATTTGGATGCCAAATATAAAATTTATAACACCAAAAGTCCACAACAATCCAAGGACCAACATGTCCCCTCCAAAAGGCATGCCAAAACAAAGAAAAATCTGATCCAAAAGCAAAGAGAAAAATCCAAAAGGCCACAAAGGCCCAAGAATCAAAAATAAAAATAAAAAACCATGTGGATTCCCAAATTACTCATATAATCAATTCACCTCAAAGCACAAACTAAATTGGAATCCAAATATACACCTCCAAAAACTTCCACCACTTCATCTAAAATTCCTCCATCTTCCAAACCCATTTTGGGCCCTTATGTCCCAAAATCCACTATCTTAAGTCCTCCACCATCTCCATCAATTTTGGATCCCTATGTCCCAAAATTCACATCCACTCCCCCATGTAAATCTCCAAATTCAAAATTCACTTCTCTAAATTTCCACCACCCCTCAAGGTGTGTGCCAATGTTGATCTTTCCAACATTCCCATCCACTCATCCACAAGTTTTCCAACACCCCATCCATTATCCAATATTCATTTTCCATCATTCCATTCCTTTAATCCAAGACTTTACATAGATCATTATCCATCTTCCCTTCCACTTCATCTCCCTTGCTATCACTCTACCACCGTCTATGAACATACCTCCACTTTCCATGGTCCATTACAACACATCTTCAAGGGATATTATCCATGGAACTAGATGCTTGATTCCTTCCTCCATCTTCCTATCATGCATCCACTATCTTTTGAATCTATTTATCCACATCCTAATCTTCATTTTTCTTCATCCATACTATTTCAAAAAAATACAAAAAAATGAAAAAATAAATTAATCTATCCAATAGTGAAAACCACTTCATGTGACGCCTTGAGCAAGTACCATGATGAAAACCTAGAAAACAAGCATCATGTGTAATCCCCTATCCTCTTTCACTCTACACTTGGGAGAAATATCCATCCATGTTATCCTACCTACAACATCCTATTCACATCCTCCACTATCCCTCATCTCCTATACATCATCCTATCTAAGTCCATCCTTCGTTTTCCACCTTTGATCTTGAAAAGGCTAAGTATCTTCATAAGCACCATGTATTCTATCTGCCTCACCTTATCCATATATTCCATCCCATATCCCTCACCCTATATGTTGGCTTTCAGTTGTTTATTGTGTTTTGTTTGTCCTTGATGACAAAACTGGCTTGGGTAATACATGATACATGATGGTGATACATGATGGTTTTGGTGACACTTTACATGATCTTGGTGGCATATGATGCTTTACACAGTTGATTTACATGGCTCAATTTTTGGTTTTCAGTTTCTGGTTGTTACATGATACTTGACACTGTTTATCATTTTGATAGGGTGCTACTAGTCGGGTTTATTCTTTACATGATGACATTTGCTAATTGAACGGGTATCTTCGACACTATGCACAATGACATACATATCTTGGCTAACATATATACTGGCATATTCCTTTTGAGGTATACATTTGTTTATACATTTGTGCTTTTTTTTTCACTTGGGTTGATAGATCAAATGATATATGAGTGGCACATCTTATGTTTGCTCAAAACTTACGAGTTTAAAAGTGTTTTGCATAGGAATGCAGATGACAAGTTTAAGTCACTTGTATATACACTCTTCATTGTTTATTTTGTTAAAGACATATTTGTCATTAGTGAGCCAATACTTGATTCATGGTGTCATAAAGCATAGAAAGTCACATGACTTTGGGCTTCTTGTATTTCATTATATATGTAACATGGATAAAGTCATTGTGGTCATGTGTTATCGGGCATCATGGTTATTGACTTACATTGTTTTAAAATTTCAAGGTCATCGGCATTCTATGAATCTTGGTTTATTACAAAGGAAATTTTGAATGTCACATGGTAGTGAAAAGGTATTTGGCAGCCATCATTTTTTGGTTCAATCATTATATATGTCGGCATTTTAAAGTCTTTTATTTGGAATAATGTTTACAAGGTAATACATATGGCAATAAAAAGGTAATGATGTTTTGGGCATTATGAGGTATCGAGTATTATTGACAAAGTTGTCGACTGCTATTTTTAATGTGGTGACTTGGCACCAACAACCATCATTGACTATGCATTCACATGTGGCATTGAGATATCATTGAGTTCCATTATGTAGAGTCTTGGTCAGCGGATTCTAAAGGAATTATGAGGTTTTTTTTTTTGTCATACCGGATTTCAAATGATTATTATTTTTGATGAAGTCTTCAAAAGACTTGAAGGAAAGGAAAGCTAGGGCAAAGTCATTTTTGTTTCAATGTGCAAACTTCTGGAACCCTAGCCGCCATGGGTATTCTGTGAAATCAAATTTCTGGTAACATCTTCTTTGTTGAGTGTTGTAGATAGTGAAATAAGCTCACTATATGAGCTAGGATGAGAATGGTTTTTTGGTTTGTCAACTTTCAATGGTTAAGAGCTTGAATGTGGAAGAAGATTCGGTGGCATCTTTCCAGTTGGGTCATTAGGATCTTCTTGATATGTCATCATGTTTTTCATTTAGTTTCTTCCTCCATAATCAGGTATTTGCAAAAAATTGTTTGTGTTATTCGAGCCTTGTGAACAATTTGTTAAGAAAAAGGATTATGATTCTTGGCAGTTTTAGCAATTTGGTTTTGTGATTAAATCTTTGGAGACATTGTTGTTAAGTTTTTTTTAAAACAAGGAGGCTTAACTCGTGAAAAACCTTTTAGGGTTTCTCTAACCCTAGCTTGGTTGGTTCTACAATTTTTTGAAATTGCTTTGAAGGCATTGACTATAAAACAGAGAACTTTCAGTTTTTTGTGAAGTGTGACAAAAGAGAGGAAAAACATTTTCATGAATACTCTTTAAGAGATTTTTTTTGATACAAAATTTGTTCGATATTGAAATTTGTTTATCATTTGAGAAGATGTTGACACACAACATTCTTCAATGTACTTATTGAAAATCTTAGTAATCATGTGTTGAGATTCTAGGACTGCAATTTATGCACTTCTAGGGTTTTAACAATTGATTATATTTCATACTTTGTGGAGTTGGTGCTCCTTGAAGCTGAAGGAGTTGGTGCTCCTGATTTGTGAAAGAGTTGGTGCTCTAAGTGAATAAAGAGAAAGAATTTTCGAGTGGTTTTTATTCCCCAAGAGGGTTTTCCACTCAGGACAATTTTTTGTGTTATGTGATGGCTCTATGAGTGTGATTGATCTCATTTATTTTATTTCATCAATTGCATTGAAAAATGTTAATAATCAGTCTTACATATCTACAATTGTTAAGTCAAATCTCATGCATGAAAGGTTTTGATTTAGTATGAGCTCTGATACATGTGAAAGTGCTAAGTTTCACCTCTGTTAATGTTATATGTTTTATTCATTGTTCATGCAAATACAATACAGTTCATGCATAAGTCAAAATTGTTCTTTGATCTGTTATTTGGTGTTTTGATTTAAAAGTTAAGTTTGCTTCATAAATTGTCCTTTGTCCTCTTGGTTCAAAAGCAAACATAATTCTTGGTTTTTGAAAAAAAAATGATTTTCCTAAGTCACTAATTCACCCCCCCGCCTCTCAGTGATTTATGTCTTCCAACACTATCATTCATCCTATCTCCTTTCACCCATCCTATTCAAATCCATCATCCCCTCCCTACATTGATCTTGATAAGGTAAGGGGAAAAATATCAAAGCTTCATCCATTCTATCCTACCATCCACATCTTATCCATGTCCTCCAATATATTCCATCCCATATCCCCCTTCCTATCCAATTCATCCCCCATTTTCATCTTTGATCTTGATTAATAACTAGGGGAAAATATCCATGCACGCTTTGGACAATGCAAATGTCACTTTCTCTACCATTCATATCCCTTATGCACTATCCTTTCATCTTATGCATCCCTTATCATCTTCCATCCATGATTGCATTAATTTTAGTATGGGTCATCTTGCTCTTTTGCAACATAGTCCTTGGAGATCCATCTTCATATCCATCCACTTAATCCTTTTTTACTTTTAGCTAAGCTATCCATCCATACTTTACCAATCCTTGGTCCTCTCTTGTCATTGGATCCCATTCATTCTTGTATCCCTTTTATCCTTGTATCCTCCATCCAATCATGTTATCCTATTATCCATCCACTCAATCCATTTATCTCATATCCAAGAAATCCCTCTATCCTTCCATATGTAAGAGTTTATGGTGAACTCCCCAACACCCAGGATCACCTGCTAGACAAAATAACTTATGCAAGAGAGATGGCAGAAATATCATGTTATGATAAAGGATGCAAGAATGCCAAAATAGCAGCCACACTGAATATATCAATGTACATATGAAGCCTTGTTTATATAGGCAAGGTGAGGAATAGGATTAGACAAGATCGTGGCAAGTGTCTTAATCTTATCACATGAGACAGCTAAGTCATAACAACTTAAGACACAAGCATTAAATAAATGCCAACAGATAAGATAAGTGACAATTAATGCTTAACTAGAAAGATTCTTTCTTAGGACCTAAGTGAATTTAACATGTAAATAGGACCTAGATAGGGAAAACACCTATTTACACCAACACCATATTTTACCAAACCTTGGTTCTCCCTTGTCATTGGTTCCATCCTCCAATTCTATCCTATCCAGTTCATTTATCATCTATCTATCCTTTCAATCTATCCATCCAATCCTAAATCCTAAAGCTATCCATCCAATGCAATCCAATCTTTCAATATAGCTCATCCTCCAAAAGCATATATCGATTTTGATCCAAATTAGTTGAAATTTATTGATCAACTATCCAATTATCATCATAGGGATGTATCCTTCCCAATCCTAGTGTTGTTCTTATCATTAACAACACAATCTTTGGGGTACACATTGTTCTTATCATTAACTTTTGTATCCTCATCATCAATCAATCAATCAGCTTTTAGCTTGACTAGGGGCATAGTCCTAGTTTGTTTTTGGTTTGTTGTGCATGCTTTCTTATTGCTTGTGTGTGTTATCATTGTTTACATTTATCATGGTCATTGCACTCTATTACCAAAAGGCATATATTTGCATTTCATACCTTTTGATCACATACTTGGCACATTGATGTCCTAATTCCTTATACCTTGGTGCATAACGTCAAGTACAATATCAAATCTAGGGTGCTTATACCATTGCAACATGATTCTCATCCATCTTTCCTCTCCATTTGTCCATCATCTCACATGTCCTTTTATCCTTCATCCTCTAATACTTCCATCCATTTCAAGAGCACACCCATGTTCTTTGAACCCGCCTATCCTCTCTAGGGGGCACACTACTATCTCCTCATCATCCTTCCTCACCAATGACTAGGGCATCATGCCACTAGTCTTTATCCCTTGCCGACCCACTATATTATTCTTCTTTGATACAATGCAACTTCTTACAATCGCGACGTCATATCAAAGAGGGGCAAAGTGTAGGTTCACCTAAAATTGACCTTACCTAACCACACTTGAATTTACCCTATCCTAACCAATAATTAAATATTTATTATTATTTAATTAATTAATTTATCCTTCACCTTTATCCCCCACTTTAATTAAATAAATATTATTTAATTAATTAATTAATTAGTTTATCCTCCCACATCACCCTTCTCCAATAATTTAAATAATTTTATTGTTATTTAATTAATTATTGAGGGTCACATGACTAAGACCTTATCTAGATTCATTGAACCCAGACACTTGCCACAAAAGTCAAACTAACTTTACATCTCAATCATCAATTTCACACATCTCCAAATCTCAACCATTCACATAAGGATATGCCCTAATTCGCCTCCTAAACCTAGCCCTATCCCTCATGTGGCACTTGTCACATGACTATAACTTTGATCCAAACCCTAATCTTCATTCAATCCTAACCATTCATCAATCAATCTATCTTGGTCTTTGATTTCCCCCATGGAAAACTTGTAAATGAGAGGCCTCTCATGCCATTTGGAGGGATCTCCTATCATCATAGGTTTATGCTACTGCATTTTCTATCTAATCCATCTTCATCCTATCCTCATGCTATCCATTTGATCATTGATCATATCAATCCTACTATCATGTCGGTGTTTTCATAAGCAACCACATTCCATGCATCAAAGGAGCACATCAAGAGAGTATTTGGTGCAACTCGTCTTATAGCTCAATCAGAGGAGAAAGGAGTGAACAAGGTAAAAGGTTTCATATTGCTTTGAATCTTTCTATTATTTTCTTTGTTTCATTTTTTTTGTCTTCGAATATACATAGTGCAAAGTATAGAACTCTTTTGGTTGAAAACCTAGAAGTTAAATTTTAAAAACTCTAAATGTTGGAAAAGGGTATGATATCCTAAATGTTGGCCAAAGGGTAATGTTTTTATGTGAATTACAAATTTTGATTAAAAAAAACCATCATTATAATTTCTGAAAACATGGGGTTGTTGGTTTGAATAGATGTATCATCTACCTTCAAGATGAAGAGAATGGGAGACATTTTTTTTTAGTCTATCCTTTTGCCAATTTCCTTCACCATTTATGGTGTGATTTATTGGGAATTTCTTGGAATAGTTATGATTATATCCAAGACACTCTTGTGAATTAGCCATAACCCTCTTTGAAGCTAAAATCCCTTAATTTGTTGCATGATATTGGTCTTGGTTTGATTTGTTGAAATATCTAGTGGGAACACAATTAAAGAATTTATATGGAACAAGAAAACATATCAATCAAGTTTGGGGTAGAATTATAGTCAATTTAAAAGAAACCTATCATGTTTGAACTCAAGATTATTAAATGAGTTCTTCGTAGGAATTCAAAGTTCTAACAAGATTTGGTATTCATGTAATTTCTCTCTTCTACCTCTTCCAATAATAACCTTCAGAAATACCAAGTTACTAAAAATGGGAATGTCATCCTCAAAGATTGGTTAAAATTAATGTTGATAGAGCTTCAAAAGACAATCCTGGAAATGTTAGCATGGGAGGTGTTTGTTGTGATCATGTTGGCAAGGTTGAGTTTGATTTTGTTGGTAGTCTTGGTATTGGTTCAAATAATTTCTTGAAGCCAAGCTCATTTAGAAGCTAAGCTAAAACATTTTCCTAATATTATATTAGAATCTAACTCTAAAATATTGATTGATCACTTCAAAAGAGTGACTTCCCCTCACTCTTAATTATTAAAATATTAAATGTAATATTAATGGTCATCTTAGCTTTAGTTAGTTTTTAGTAACTTTAGTACGCTTTAGTTGTTTTAGCATCTTTCAGTTTATTGTTTTTGTTTGCTTCTGATTGTTTCTTTTTAAAAGCATTGTCTTGTAATTTTCTTTATAAGGAGCTTTCACCTCCTTCTGTAATCATGCAATTATTAATATCAAATTTTTTTCATGGTATCAGAGCTCAAGCTCAAACCTGACTAGTTTTAGCCATTTTTTTTTAATTAAAAAAATCAAAGAAATTATTTTTAGGAAAAAAAAATTTAAAGAAAATTTTTCGTGGGTTTATTGTGAAAATAAAAAATATCGAGGGTTTGCACCTGAAGATTCGAGAGTATTTTTAGAAGTTTCAAGGGTTTCAAAGTGAAAGAAATCACGGATTTTCACATCTCTTTCTAAGACGGTTTTTTGTTGATTCACAGGATTTTTTCTTGGTATTTTTGGCAGCTCATCCAGTCGTGTTTTTTGTAGCTGGCTTTTTTTGTGTGACCTAAGGTTGCATTTTTTTTGGGATGTTTGTGCCAGCAATGGCAGATTTTTGTGAAAGAATCGCGTAGGTTTTTGGCATTTTTTTCTTGTAAAAATCATGTCTTTTTTGTGGGCAAGGAAATCGCGGGTTTTTCAAATCACTAGTTGAGAAAAATGTGTGAAAACTTCACAGTTTTGAAGACTTTTGGGTGACGGATCTAAAGTCATGTCCTTCTGCATTTCAGGTTTTTCAAAAAACTTGTGTTGGTTTTTAATGTCATTTGATCTGTGTTGTTGAGCACGATTGGTTCCTACACGTGTTTGTTGAAGGTCGTGGGCCTTTCCCATTATTTTCTAAGAGATTTTCATATTTGCGATGGGGCATCTTTCATGGGCATTGAAAATCGTGGCCTCTCTGCTGATATTTTTCATTTTTGTGACCTGCCTAGGTGCCATTTGTGTTGATGTTTTGCCCACACACCCTGTTTTTTTCTTATTGAAGTTCATGAAGATTTTTTTTATTTTTTGCCATTCTTGAAAAAATTTGTGACGGATTTTGGTTTGTGGTTGTTGGGCATTTTCTTCTTGGTTGTGTTTACCTAAAATTCGTGGAGTTTTTCTCTAGATTTTTGGAAGATTTAGTGGTTGTTGATTGAAGTTTGTGCTCGCGCCAGTTTGTGAAAGTGTATTTTCAGCCTTACTGGGCATCTTCATCAGTGTTTCTAGGCGATTTTGCAAAAATCATGTTTTCATGGCAGCCTAAAGGGTTGTTTTTTAAGCCAATTTTTTGACATAAATTTTTTGGGAAAAATAACAAGTTTCTGCAAAGAGTTTTTCAAAAAAAAATTGCTAAAAGAGTTTTTGAAAAAAATTCTATAAAAAATTTGTAAGTTTTCGAAGGTTTTTCTACAAAAATCTTACTTTTAAGAGTTTTCGAAGGTTTTTCTGAAAAATCTTACTATTACCGAGCCTCTTTTTAAGACGATTTTTAAAAATTCATGGGAGTTGTGACAACTGATTGTCTAGTGTTTTGCCAACTGATCACAGTGTTACCTTGTTTTTTGTGCTTTGAAAAACAGGAGGGATGGCGTCTTTGTCCAATATCATGTTGGAAAATACGCAGAGGTTCAATGAAAAAGATAATACTTGAAAGCAAACGAAGCTCACAGTTTTCGAGTGTCGGTGTTTTGATTTGATTGTTCTACGGGAGAGGATCTGTAATCGTGAGGCGGTTATGCTTCTCCAACTATCAATCACTGATGATATGTTTCCAAAAGATTATGGATAAACTTGATTTATGTTTGTAGGATGACCATTAAGGGAGGGTATTAAAATATTAAATGCAATATTAATGGTCATCTTAGCTTTAGTTAGTTTTTAGTAAATTTAGTTACGCTTTAGTTGTTTTAGCATCTTTCAATTTATTGCTTTCGTTTGTTTTTATTAACGATTGTTTCTTTTTAGAAACATCATCTTGTAATTTTCTTTATAAGGAGTTTTCGCCTCCTTCTATACTCATGCAATTATGAATATCAATTATCTTTTCATTAATACTGGCAATAGAAAGAATGTAAGAAAGACATCAATATCCTTAGTTCTAGTTTCACTGTAATTAAATGCAACCATACTAGAAAGGAAGGAAATTAGGTTGCTAATTTCGTACCTAAATCAGCTTCTAACTAGAATGTCATCAAGGTCCTTACTAGAAATAATCAAGTGTTCTTGTGAATGTTGATTACAATACCTCTCTAGATTCTTGATTCTTACTATGCATTGGTTCGCATGGTGTTATTCCTAATTATTCCCCTATGATTAAACTTTATTATTACCACTTGTTTTAAGTGGTTTTCTTGCTACTCCAATTTTTTAAACATAAAGACAAACATTACTTCCGACACTTTGAGCATCTACAATCTTTAGGGTAACAAGTGCTTATGCCCTATCCATGGGATTTGGAAGGCTCCTCTTCTCTTCAGAATTGTCTAGTGTCATTCAATTTGAATTTTCTTGATTTTCTAGAATTGTTTTTGATACGATAAGTAGCATTTACAGGGTGTTGTACCCTTTACACAATGAGCCACTAGGGCCAAAAAAGATCATGTCTAAAAAACTTAAAATAACATAGCCAAAAAACAAAATATGGCAAACTAACAGCGAAAGAGTACCACCAAGCAACAACAAACTAACAGGCATTCTCCCAGTTCTGGGAGAGTGTTGATAACATCATCACCGACCCATTCAGGGCCATCTTATCAATCTTCATGTCCACCTCGTCCTTCATAACAACAAAGAGGGTGTTGGTGGCGTAGTGAACCAACTTGACAATGAACCTGGTCAAGCCTTTGAACTTCTTCTCCATCTTCTCCATCCTCTCCTGCAGCACATGAAGATCCTCTCCTTTATCCACAGTCTTCACAGTATTAGTGCACTCCACATCCAGTGGGTCAGAAGATTGGGAAACCGAATTCTCATTATGTACTTTTTTGAAATCCGAGAGGGTGTGAGGCCCTTCAGCAAAGTCCTCCCCAGCATCCTCCGACTCCTCGTTACCATCACCTTTGTTGTCAGAGCGCTCCTCATCATAATCCAGCTCATTAATCCGCATTTTCTTGTTATTTTTTGCCAATCTACCAGATCTCCTGAGTTTGGTCATCTCAACCCCAATCTCCACGGTCGCAGCCACCATAGTTTCACCCTTGGAATCTTTCCCCACCACATTCTTGCCAATTGTTGTGCCACTTGTTTTTTTAGTCTTTTTAAAGACAAACCTACAATGTAAAAATTTTATTTCTTTGTGAAAAGCATGTTATTGTGTCTTTAGATCTAGCAAAGGGTTCAACATACACAGAAACAATCCACATCAAGGAAAAATAAATAAGAGATTTGTACATAATCACTACTAAGTAGTCATGATAGAATTGAGCCAATCGAGGAAGATATTCTAAGTAGGCAAGAATTCATTTGAGGCTGATTTATAAGTGGTACTAGATAGATAGATGGCTAGAGAATATGAATTGATGGTTAAGTCTTGCACAATGTGCCTAGGTGCATCACTTGTCAAATGGTCGCTATACCAATTAGTCCAACCAAAATTTTGAAAGTATGGGTACGTTGATAAGTACAATCGCTTGAGAAGAAGACGACACAATCAAAGTCAATTACAAGTATAATATCATCCAATAGTGGGTTCCAATTTCACAACTTACTCCTAGGCATAGACGCTTCCGTATTTACATAGCTAAACCTTGTTAGGACCTTAGAGACTATCGTGTCACTATGGAGTACATTCCAAAATGAGCATGAGTGACTTTATTTTTCCTTAAACTATTTTGAAATACTCCAATGCATTCAATGCAATAGTGGATGGTGCATCAATTAGAATTTTTAAAGTTTGGATGGGCTCACATATGGGTTCATGTGCATGTTTACTAAATTAGGAAACCCTATACACTCGAATATAATGGAGTATCTTTATATGTACTTGCATGTATTTACATGTGAAGGTGTATGGGGTCCTTCGATGGAAAATTGAAGAAAAATTTTGGGTACACAATTTTACAAACCTTTTTTATGAATTGTGCTTATGTAATACCTTAAAAGAGAAAGCTTCCACGAGATATGCACTTGGGAACAACTGACTATTAGTGAGAATGATGCCTAAGAGATACCGCTTGAACATCTGACTACTAGTTTTCAACTCACATATTGGAGTTGAATGGGCCCTCAAAAGTGTGCACTTCTTTACTTTTTGAACAAGCAAAGATGTTAATAGCAATGTGCAAGATGTTTAGTGAGGAGGACCTACGAACTAAAGATCAAATAAAAGGGTATGTCGAAGATAGGGACCATTTTAAATATAAACAGGAAGATAAAATGGTTGCACAAGAAGAAAAGGATGTAAAAACAGGCATGTTACACAATCTTGAAGTGGAGATTGGTGAAGGAGTTTGCCTTTGTTTGAGCTAAAAATGGCCACTAAAGCAGGAGAAGAGCAGCACAGGTTGATCTGCTTTGGGAATATCAAGCTCTATTCCTTAGAGGTTAAGGAGTGCGCTCTTCTCTTGGGAAAATGTAGATCAAGTTGAAACTAGATTCCAAGCCAATTAAGAAGTGTCCATATTAATTGAATACAAATATGTGTATTAAGTGACCATGTTCATTGCCAACTAAGAAGTGCCTATGCTGATCGAATGCAAAATATATGTATGAAGGTAATGGAAGAAATCAATATGATGCTTGAAATAGGTGTTGCTTTTCTAGTAGATGAATCAGAGTAGGTAAGTCTAATATGGATGGAAGAATTTAAATGTGGACTATAATGCACTAAATGAAATATGTAATCACTAATCTGAAAGTGTTGTGGGGCATGAAGTTTGTTCATCCACTGCTGTATGTTCTAGATACCATCAAGTGGAAAATGAAGAAGTGGGCAAAGAAAAGACTACATTTTCCATAGAATGGGATAGCTTTGTCTATTATGTCATATCATTTGATTTAAAGAACGTGTCGGGAATGTTTTCTAGAATTATTGTTAACACATTCAAGAAATTCATCCATCAGTTTTTGTAGGTACACCTATAGAGGATTGGATAGTGTATGGTATGGTGTCTAATCATATAGACTCACTGCACCTAATGTCTGAAAGGTGTAAATAGCTTTGTATTGCTTTGAATATAAATAAGTGCACCTCCATGACCCTTTTAGGGAAGCTTTAAGGGCATATTATTTGCAAGAATAGATCGATGGTTAATTGTGATGCAAGTCATTGTAACAATAGTTAGAGGTTCTAGAGACACAATGTGAAGTACATGCTTTTTTGGGCATAATAGATATGACAGGAGTTCATCAAGAAGCATGCAAGCATTTCAGTCTCTTTAGGATTCAATGCATTAAGATGAACCGTGTCATTACACAAATCAACATCAATAGGCATTTGAAACATTGAAAAAAAGTTGGCCTCTGCACCTGTATTTTAATTCCAAAATCAGGACACTCTATTTCATGTTCACGTAGATACATATTCAAACAAGGGCAGGTTAGTTGACAAGTAATAAATTCAGTGTTTATGGTACTGTAACTGGGATGGTCACAAAAATGGGAGTTGATCACCATAATGATCACTTAACAATTATCTGTCGTTTTTGTTACTTCTCTAATAATTGCTAGACGTCTTCATTTATTGTTTCCTCTGTCCACTTGACTCTATGTACTGTGACTGATATTAAAGAAAAATAGCATAATGCATACATCACATGTTAGTTGTCTAAAACAAATATATTTAAGTAATTATACACAACTCCCATTTATAGGTGACTACACAGCAAGACCGAATTTCAACTCCGGCAGAAAGGAATGATAATAACTTAGCTTATGAACATACCATGCCAACAAAATTGGTATCCCAATAGTAATTGCCAGAACTCAACCAAATGAATACCGTAATGTGCAACATATACTGGAAAAGAAAACCAAAATACACATTTCAAAAAACAAAACAGATGGTTAAGTACTTCATTGAACACAACAATTAACCTTCTTCCTTCTCAGGATGAGTCCTACAAAATGTAAATATAGCTTTCAGGAAGCCATTCTCAAATTAAAAAGTGCAAAATCAAAGCTTTCAGCCTTGTCAACAAACACATGTTCTGTTTCGAACTTTCAAGAAAAAAAATAGGCCTGTGTAAAGACAACAAATACAACATAAAGCACCTTAACGGAGTACTGTGAAACAATATGAAGACACAAGCAAAATTGTGTTTCTCCAATAATATTTCTTTTCTCAACGCTTTTTTGACACACCAACAGTCTTCCCCCTACGACCAGTGGTCTTTGTATGTTGCCCACGCACTCGCAGACCCCAATAGTGACGGAGACCACGATGATTCCTGCACAAGGGATTGTAAAAATTAAGAACCAGAATTAACAAGTTAACTTCACGTTGCATAACTTCAGATTTTTTATTTTTTTGGCACATTCATCTTTCAGTTTGGGAAAATTTGAAAGTTAATACAACTATCTTTTGTTATAACTTTTTCTGATGAGACAATCCCTAATTTTTCACCAATTTAGTTTACAAAGAAAATTAACAAGCAAAATTGAGGATTTTAAGATAATATGAGCCCATATGGACACTAAAAATACTTAAAAGCCATCCATGCAAATACCAAAATCATAAAAAAATTGTTCATCACGTTGTTGTGTATGTCATTAAGGAATTATCTACTAATAAGCCAGAAAAATCGATCTGCTACAACTACTAACTAAACAACAGATTCAGACTACATTGGGACACAATATTAGAGCTACATACTTTGGTAGGTATGGAGATGAACCTGATTAGATTATGAACTCATGAAGGTATGCACCAAGGTAATATTCCAAAGTACAGAGGAAAACAAGACAATTTATAAACACGAGAAGATATTTAGAAGGTCAATTAAGACTGTATTATAATTCTAACACAAAAAATACAACAAAGGTGTGCAAGCAAAACCTTACCAAGGAATAAAAGCAGTAGGGCATAAGTTTATAACAATAGCTGCAATAGTAATATATCAAGTTCATGGTCACTCACGTAAACTTTCATGGCTTAAATGTAAACACAGGTCAAGAATATGTAACATGCAATTGTCAAAGATGCTTAAATCTGTTCTGGACCTTGGAAATTTTTATTGAAAGAAATGTCACTGAAATTTCCAGGCAGTTTAAGCTATTGCTTCATGGTAATTTTCAAGTATTTGTCTGGTGTAATCCACCTTCCAGTAACAATCGTTGATATTTGCTCAAAAAAATTGTGCATAAATTTATTGAGAAACCCTGAAAAAATCAATTCAGCAAACAAAGTTTAAATTTTTTTGCTTTTGATTAAAAAATTTGAATTTCTAGGATTTTTAACCTTTTTGTTTTCACCAATCATCATTTTATTTAAAAATGTTATTTAAATGATTTGTTATTCAAGGTTTTTGTTAAGAGATTTTGACATTTTGTATTAAGCCTTTTTGCTTAGGGTGATTCATTGTTTAGGGGCTAGGTGATAGGTTGATAAGGTTCCTCTTTTATCTTTGTTGTAGAGCAATGTTGCTAGAGTACCATTGCCTAATTGCTACTAAATCTGCCATGGATTCTGGTGACTCTGCTGACATGTTGTGTTTTGCTGCCCTGTATTCTTCATTCTTGCCCTATTATTTAAGTATTAAAATTATAATCATAAAGTAGTTAGTAACATAATGTAACTGTATGTTAATATTCAAAATTCTAATTTTATATTAATATGTTATGTTGCTGGATCCATCATCCAAACCGCCATATTCGGGTCCAGTTAAGTTTGTTCTCATTTAGGGTTTCAATCTGACCAAAGTAGCCATTTCTCGTCCTGCCTCTCCAATACCGGAAGGAATGGAAGATTTGAATGAGCTCTTAACTGCATTGCTTGCTCTTCTGCCTGCATTGTCAACCGACTCTTGTCATTCAACGAATCAAATGTTCACCAATCAAGCTATTTCCCTCATTCATTCATATGGGTTGGTGATATTTCTTATGTATTATGTCAAGTCGACCCTCTTCTGTTCCTGCAGTAGTCAATAGAAGCATTGGCTGGCAGTTAACCTTTGAAATGCGGAGTCAATAGCATCACAAGGGAAAAGATGCCCTTCAAGATATGCCTGCATTAAGTGGTTTTGTATTGTTCATTGTATCGCATTCAACCTGATTTGAGTGTCTGCATTCCCACTCCCATTGATGCCCATGGTTGGAATATTTATAAAAAATATTATTATTATATTAAAATATTATTATTATATTTAAATTAAATTATATTAATAATATTATTATTATATTTAAATTAAATTATATTAATAATATTATTATTTTATATTTATCTTATTAATATTTGCATATTATAATACTATATTATTTATATTTATATATTATTATATAAATATTTATTAAATTAATTATTTATTTTATTATTATATTATATATTTACATGGTTTTTTATACAAATGAACCCAAAACAAACCCAACCTCCTAAAAGAATTTGCTGGAACCACAAACCCAAACTAGGATCTGATCCAAATCGGATAACTTAGTTAATATGTAATTTCATACTTATATATTGACATATCATATAACTTTATATTAATATAGTATAATTAATATTTATGTTCTATACTTCTTCTTTTTTTAATTTCAATTTTAAATATGAATTTTGAATGTTTATAAAAAATTATTAAATATGAATTTGAATTTATAATTATAATATCAATGTTTATAGTTTTAGTTTTTATTTCTTTTATTGATTAGATAACAAGATTGACAATATTTTACATTTCTTGTTTGATATCATCATTTGCCATAATTTTATGTTTATCTTAATAAAAATAATTAAAAAAATGCATACTTATATTCTAACAACTTAATCGAACTTTCTTCCTGATTTTTATTAGCTAACAAACTTACTCTGAATTTTTTCGTTGACAAAATTGAACGCAAACACAAACCTTGTGGCTTAGCCCACAAGATAATTCTCTACATAAACACCTTTAGACACCTACCAATTGTAAACTATTCTGTTTTTGCACAGGTTAATCATTTCCTTCCCAATGGCTAGCGTATTTCCTCTGTATAGATGACTCAGTAAAACTTTATCAAACTAAGTTCATACAAGTTTCCAGCTATAATAATTGATTAAATTCTTGTTCTGAAACTACACAAACTAGTTTATCACTATTCACATACATTCCAAACAAAAAGTGCAAAGAACTACCTAATATATTAACTAAATTAAAACTTGATGAAAACAAGGACATAAACCTAAGTCATTGGAAGATGAGATCCCATACTGTAAATTCATGTACATTATCAAAGAATAAAACATAAATAACCAAACATATTTTCACAGTATCAGCTATCAGTTGGTTTACAATTGGCATTCTGTAAAAAGGACAAGGGTTTAATAATGAAGGATAATGTGTATGATTTGAGATGTGATAATTAAAGCCGCCCTAAATTCCCTACATTGATTGTATTGCACAGTTGAAAATTACAGACAGGACTCACTACCAACAGTCTAAAATGTGAGGCGTCAAATGTTGTCAATGCCCAAAGGCATTTATTTTGTTAAGAAGCACACAATCTACCAGGGTTTCAGAAAAAAATTCTTCTTGTCATGCATTATAGCTAGACTTAAAGGCTACAATTCCTAAGATACAGTGAAATAACATTTCATGATGCGAAACATGAAGAAGCTGATAAAAGTTCTGTGCAGTTATAACTAGCAAACAAGACAACAGGCAGCTTATGTTAAAATCACCTCTATCTTGCTAAAAGAAACCTCAAACAACACCAAAGGTAACCAAACTCAATATACAGAAAAACAACAGTTCATGAAACAGGTAGCATTACCTGATCTTCTTCAAGCGTTCCAAGTCATCCCTGAGTTTCATGTCAAGGGCATTGGATACCACCTGAGAGAACCGACCATCCTTATGATCCTTCTTTCTATTTAAAAACCAGTCAGGGATCTTGAATTGCCGTGGATTTGCCACAATCACCATCAGATTCTCAAGCTCCTGGGCAGATAGCTCACCAGCTCTACACCAAAAAAGACATTTAGTTTCCATGTCTCTTTGCAAGAACACCCATAAATTCAATAGAAGTTAAAAGTCAAGAAGTAGATGAAAATTAAAGGCTGGAATTATAAAAGCAAATACTCTAAACTCGTCAGGTATAGAGTGCAAAGTCTTACCTCTTGCTCATGTCAACATCAGCCTTTTTACAGACAATATTGGCAAAACGCCTACCAATTCCCTTAATGGAGGTCAGGGCAAACATGATCTTCTGTCGCCCATCGACGTTAGTGTTGAGAACACGAAGAATATGTTGAAATTCTTCATTCGCAATAAGAGACTGAAAATCAACAATAGATCCAGCAATAATGTAAATCACTTGCAATAAAGCAATATAAGAAGTAAAGAAGAAGAAGAAAATCAGAATAAATAACGAAATTCTTAACAGAGGTACATTTTTCTAGATAATTTTTTTAATGTTATAAAATGAAGAACATGTGCAGGAGACAAATCTTATGTAACCTATTTGTTGGTCAAACCATGGTCTAGTAGCAAGATGCAGCAACAGCCTTGATGATTACCCAAATTCAAGCCTAGCAGTACATATTCCCCTGTTGAATTGGCTGGGGCTAGGAGATGGTACAAAGGATATTTGGAGGAATTAAAAAACCCTCTTATGGGACTCCTAAGCGTCGTGTCAATCTAAACTTGATTATACATTAAAACTTACAATTTATAGGTCGAATAAAGTAATTAGATTGATAGATAGACAACTTATTCAGCAAAGAGAATAGATATATAGATAATTTGCTGAGCAGAGAGTATTTATAGATGGATGGATAGATTGCCATACCAAAGCAGTCTGGTCCACTACAAGGATTAAAGCATCTGTGACGCAAGAAACTATTGAAAGAAGAGGAAATGGCAGTTAAGATCAGAATCTTCTGCCTTTTTATGAAGGTTGATCCTCCTACTGTAAATTTTGATTAAAAAAAGTTTCCAAACATAAATTTTACTAAAATATGACAATCAGATTATTTGTAATGAAGAAGTTGTATATTGTTTCTCAACTAAATTGAGTGATTGGTTGGCCTCATTACAAGAAAATTAGTTTCCAAAAAATTGCCAGTTAAAACTAAATGCCGATATCATTTTTTTTACTTAAGAGTCAACTCAAGACAAAATTCGAAAAAAACATTTAACTTCAGGTCTGATCAGAGACTCACACTTACAATTCATTTTTCTAATCACTTGTAATCTAGCATACACTAAACAAATACATATAACTAAGTAGCATATGTAATCCAAATGACTATAAAAATCTGAGTCTTTGCACTAAAAAAAACCACCCACCCATTGTAGAAAATAACAACATACAGAATTTAACGGGCATAGAACGAATGAAGAGAGAAAAAAAATTGTCTATATATGCTCAAATTATGCAACCCCTCCACCCAATGAAAAACAGGAATCGTAAGATCTTTCGATAAATTCCCCTACCATCAATAACTATAAAGAATTTTTTTTATAATAAATCTGATAATCATTACGAGTAAACGCGATAATACATATAATACATAAAACTGCTCCAAAAAACCTCAAAACATCTTCCTCGGAAACAAACCGAATGTCTAACCCTTACAAATTTAACATTTTCTTCAGAAGATCCAATATACTAATTATTTTTAATGATGATCTTCGGATCTATGCATTTTCCAAATGATCACGGAACTACTCTAAATTTTTTGAGGTTGTAAAGAACAAAAGGACAAAACGAGACAAGAAAATAACAATAATAACATAGACTAAATTTTTAGCAAACATTGCAGAAATTTGTGAAAAAGGAAGCTGGATTTTAGGAGATTTGTTACCATTGTCGCTAAAGCCTTCGGCGCCTTCAAACCCCCTGCAACTCTATTAACTGCAACGAGAGGAAGATTTCCCTTATAATAAACCCTATAAATCAATGTCTATGCAGAGAAACCCTAATTTTACGATAATGATGAGTTTAAAGACAATTTTGTAAGTTAAATAATTTTGTTTTGCAAATGAAAAATCGCTTATGACATAGTCGAAAATGAAATTAAAATACTAAGAGGTGAAAAGCCAAGCTAATTATATCGATCTTTCTATTGTTTTGTTTAATATTTATTATATGTAGATGATGTTTACAAGGACGAAATATTGAGAGTTTTTCGAAGAATATTATGCTAATTCAAAAGTCTTTTCAAAGATCAAATTATATGATGTTTTATTGGGATTCAATTATATAGTTTTTAGTCAATCTTTATCAATTTATATATCATGAGTAGCGATTCATAAGAACTTATCTCTCTAAAGTGTGAATGTTCCACTTAACACTTATTGCATCTAGGTGATGCTAATAGAGTTGAAACATTGAAAGTTCCTAGGAGATCACCCATCTCAATACTACTCTAACTCAAGTGTGCTTAACCATGAAAACTTTGTCAAGATCAAGCCGACTTAGCTTGTTATCCTATTTGTAAAACTTTCAATAAGTGGTGTGTGCTATGAGCTATTCATCATAGAGTTTTGAATAGTCTCAAAAAATTGTGGGTCAAGTTTTAGTCCCTTGGGACTAATCATGAGCACTACTATAGTGTTATAATGTGCAAAAATGATTTGTGGCCCATGATAATGGTTTGACTGAAATTTGTGGCAATAATCCCTTTGTTTGTGCTTTCTCTATGTCTAATTTTATCAAGGTATTATTTACAAACACCTTAGAGTAGATTGTTGAATCACTAGGGTTAAGTTCTCCTAGTTTAATCCCCTATTTGGACCAACTTTGAGCAAAAGATTGAAGATAACATGCATTGACTTTTACATGGTCTATTTTTGTCCATTGGAAAATAAAATTTGTTCTAGTGCTTTTTTTCTTGTAGTCTTGTGTATTTCACATGTTTTTCTATATGAATGAATTGCACAAAAGAATGTCTTTAAATACCAAGACATAGCACTAATTTATAAAAAATGTGTCAAGTTAGTAAAGAAAAAGGGCAAGACTTTTGGAATTTGAATTTAAATGTTTGATTTTTAGGATCAATTCTTAGCCATTTGTAATCAATCCCAAGGTGTTGGTTATGGACCTTGATCTTATTGTAAAAACCCTAGTGTTCTACTCAGTAAAATTCCAAAAATTTCACGCTAAGTGAATATTCTATGATGCCATGACATAGCAATAAAAATAAATCTTTTCATAATGTAAATTACATGCACAATTGAGATAACACTAATTCCAAACTTCCATTTCATTCCATTGTAATTTCACAAATCTTCCCATAACATAGATGTCATATTGATTTAACTCAAGTATATCTTTCATGATTACATCCTTCCATACAAATAGGTACATGATATATACATAGCTCCTTTGAGCTTCATTTGGCAATAGATATACAAAGTGGTCCTGATGCCATCGCATTGGTGCATACATTCTGAATGTCCTTGCTCGCTAGTGCAAACACTCTAGTTGTCCCCGATACTAGCACAAACATTTGCAAACTTTGGCTGCCAACTGATGAGGAGAAACATCACTCAAGCACTTTTCTGCCAACCACGAACTTAAATGTGGTTCCCCGCACATCTACCTCACAAGTGAGATGGCCCTACCCTTCGATAAAGAGATTGGTTGGGAAACCTCATAACAAATGCCTATTTGAGCTTAGTGTTGTGTCCTACAAACCAAAGCCTAATCATATGGTAGCTACTCCTACAAGGTTGAAAATTCATGAACTAGAATGCATAAAAGGAACATAGTGAAATGACAGTGTAAATAGTGGCAACTTACACTACTTTGGCCAAAGTATTCTTAGTCAATACTTCGAGTGACAGTCCTCACATTCACATACACTACTAAGACTCAATTTTGATTATGACCATTCTTATATTGTGCCAAGGTAATTTCCTTCAATAGGTAATCTTTAACCCCATAAATAACCTACTCCCCTTTTTCCTAAAATACAATGGTGTCTCTACCAATCAAGCCTAACCATTAATTACCCCTTCAATGGAAATTCCTATCCTAGGTATAGCTTATGAGCTTATCTTTGCATAAACTAGCTATTCACATCAAAGACAATCTAGTCCCAAGTTTTAACTTTATAATCTAGAGTATAGCTACATAAGCCTCATCATAATCATAGATTAAATAGCTGACTCCATTCAGTAAAACAACCCATAATAAGTGATACTCATTAAGACTATAACATTATCAATGAATGACCTCAATCGAAGAATCATCATAACAATAGATGATTCCACTTGAAAGTATAATCTCCTTAACTAAAAGGGTTTAAGAAATGAGTCTACTCTTTTCAATACTATAACTTTGTATTTAAGAGTGTAATGCTACTAATCAAGTAGTGGCTCTAACTCACTAGGTTTCAATATACTTCTCAACCCTGGAGTAACCCACTAGCTATCTAGTATAATCAAACAGCTTTAGTTATGAGTAACCCTTAAGCTACCTTTGTTTATTCATATGTAGCATATTAATACCTATGACAAAAAATTCCCCTTATTCTACAGTAATTACAAGCACTTCACAAAACAACATAAACAGCTTCTATTTTCCCTTCAAAGCAAATGTTATATTTCCCTAATGCAATTAATCTTAATAGATCAAATATTAATCTTAATAGATCAAGTAAAGCACTCTAGATTCAATATTTCTTAAACAAAGACAAATAAAGCAAGATGTATCCTCATGCCTATAATATGCTTATCCAATTGACTGATTGGTTGTATAGCTTTCCGATAGTAGCCTACTAGCTTCGCTTTGACCTCACAAGCAATACCTCAACAAAAGCTCTCTCACAAGATGATAATATGCTTCTCTCAAGTATAACTAAAATAAGAAAGCTCCTCACAAAAATTTCAAGGCTCTCACAAAAAGTAGTAGAATAAGATTGCATAAAAGTGCATAATAGAAGTGTGTAATAGTATGGAATAGAATGCTTCAAATGAGAGAGCATGTATCTCTATCTATACATCAGAAAGGAGTCTTCACAGCCTACAGAAAAGGTATGTAAATTGGCAGCAACATTCATGCAGTCGAATCACTCCATTTTTCTCAAAAGGTGGCAGCAAATAAAGACTTTACTCATCACAACAAGCTACAGGCCGACCTCTATGTTTTGACAACAACATAAGACAATTTCAATCTACATGTGATCAAATTGTGAATGGACTTCTACAACATTAAGAACTTCATAAGATGGCACCAAGCAAGCAACCTATTCACATATTATTTGGTGTGTCCTTTACTCATTGAATTAGTCATAGTTAAAATGCAACACTTGCATATTGTTGACTAAGTCTATGCTTAGTAGAAAATAAAGGAATGATGAATCACCTTGCACATAAATGACGCTTGACCATTTCCTTACCTTGTTGTCACTTATCCTATTATCATGTGTTTCACTTTACTTTGTTGTTGGTATTAATCCATCAACATATGATAAGGCATCCCAAGAGTAATCGTTGTTTACTAAGTCAAATGATGTTCTATCTCAAAGCATCAACTATGTCAAACTCTCCATATTGACTTAACTGTTGTGTATTACATAGCATATAATTCGATCTTAACTCTTTGCCAATATACATTATATTCGGTCTTTACAATGCTTGTATATGTTGCATATAATTGGCCTATGTTCATGTAATAAATCAGCATCTAAGCATTGCTTATGTTAATCGGCCTCCAAGCCTATAATTATATATAAATATATAATCATATATGTACATATACATATATATGTGTATATTAACTCACATTTATATATATGTTATTATATATAACATTCATTATATAAATATATATTTACAATACATTTTACATATATATATATATATATACACATGCCTCTATATAAGCATTAATGCTTACCTGTGTGTGTATATATACATATGCACTCTCATATATATATTCTATAGTCATACTATAATCAAATAATCCATTCGATATTTGAATTGACCATGACCATATGATTATGTTCCTATATAATATCACATTAATATTTATATACGTATATGCATAATTATACATATGTTGACATACTTGTATTGGACATCCCATTATATCCAACATATGCGTATATCGACAAGTGCATATATATGCGTATAGGCGTATATCTCAAACACTCTTTCAACCATACAATCAAGCATAGAACACAAGGAAGAACTCATAAGTTACAGACATATAAACATCATTTAAGCATGTGTTCAATAGTAATCATGACCCTTACAAATACAAATACTCATACTAAGGATGACTTACCGATTCCCAACACTATGTCTAGACACAACCATTCTACTGTGAGTGTGTGTAGCTCAAATAGGTTTCA